>JAGFNQ010002314.1:668465-733202 GCA_024364735.1 Boesenbergia rotunda | reverse complement strand
AAACTCACTAAGTATATAGTAAAATCCTAGCGTAGGACTCCTTTTCTCTTCCTTGCGAGAACTTCACTCCTTGGCCCTAGGGAAGAAACCCTAGGTTCTCTACTCAAGAGGAAGAAGAAGGAGGAAGAAAACTCTTGTTTTCTCCCTGTTTTCGCAGCCTCCCTTGCCCCCTGTTTCGCCGACTCCCAACCTAAAGGGGATTTAACGCAACTTAAGCGGAAGTTGAAACACCTCTTCATGAAAAGGACTTACTTACCTATAACATAATTTCGATCCATCCTTTTTGTGCTTGATACCCCCCACCCTACGGCTAGTCCGAACTCGCTTAAGGCTTGCTTTGCTACCAGGTTGCGAGATCAAACCTCTATCCGACCCCTTTTTTTCTTTTTATTTTTATTCCAAAAAATGCTAGAAAATTCAAAAAAATTTCTAATAATTCATGAAAATTATTGGGTGTTACAATCCTCCCTACCTTATAAAAAGTTCATCCTCGAACTTAGAACAACTCTGGATACCTTTGCCTCATGCTATCTTCTGATTCCCAAGTTGCCTCTTCATACTTCTGGTTCAGCCATAAGACTTTCACTAGTGGTACCACTTTGTTTCTCAGCTTCTTATCTGCTCGATCTATTATCTGAATAGGTCGACTTTTATAACTGAGATCTTCTTGAACTTGTACCATCTGTGGCTCAATCACTTGGTTGGCATTTGGGATATGTTTCTTTAGCATTGAGACATGGAACACATTGTGTATTGCTGACATCTCTGGAGGTAGCTCCAACTCATAAGCTACTTTGTCAACTCTTTTCGTCACTGGGTAGGGTCCTATGTATCGAGGACTTAGCTTGCCTTTCTTGCCGAATTTCATTACACCCTTCATAGGAGCTACTTTGAGGAAAACTGTATCCCCAACTTCAAACTCTAACGGTCTACGGCGTACATCGACATAACTCTTCTGCCTACTCTTAGCAGCTTCTATTCTCTGGCGGATGCTCTTTATAGCTTCTGTGGTATCATCTATAAGGTCAGTCTGAGACCTCATTTCTTTCTTCTCACTACCTTCATATCAACAGAGGGGAGATCTACACTTCCTACCATAAAGAGCTTCATAGGGTGTCATACCAATAGTAGCTTGGTAACTGTTGTTGTAGGCAAACTCAGCTAAACATAAATATTTGCACCAACTGCCTTTGAAATCCAATGCACAAGCTTTGAGCATATCTTCTAGAACTTGATTCACTCTCTTTGTCTGTCCATCAGTCTGGGGATGAAAAGTTATGCTAAATTTCAATTTGGTGCCTAGCGCTGTCTGTACACACTCCCAAAAGTGTGAAATGAAACGACCATCTCTATCAGGGATAATGGTCTTTGGAACTCTGTGTAGTCGGATCACTTCCTGTACATATAACTGGGCTAATCTTTCAATCGAATAAGACACTTTGATTGCCAAGAAGTGGGCAGACTTGGTCAATCTGTCTACTATCACCCAAATAGCGTCATAGCCATTAGTTGTCTTTGGTAGACCAACTATGAAATCCATGGCTATGTCTTCCCATTTCCACTCTGGAATCTGAATGGGTTGCAGGACACCTCCTGGTCTCTGGTGTTCTGCTTTAACTCTCTGACATGTCAGGCAGGTGCTGACATACTTAGCTATGTCTCTTTTCATTCCTGACCACCAAAATCTTCTTTTCAAGTCCTGGTACATCTTAGTAGAACCAGGGTGCATTGAGTAGGGAGTTTCATGGGCTTCTTCAAGGATCTTCTTTCTCAGCTCTTCATTATTGGGGACACATAAGCGGTCACCAAAATAGAGTATCCCACTGTCAGATACTCTAAACTCTTTACTTTCTCCTTCTTGTATCTCTTGCTTGATCCTTTGGATATCAAAATCCTTATTTTGCTCCTTCTGTATATCTTCAAGCAAGGTTGACTCTAGTGTCAATAGAGCTAACTGCCCATCAATGATCTCAACTCCATAATCTACTATTTCCTTCTGTAATGGTGGTGATAATGATGACAAGGACATCAAAGTGGCACAAGTCCTTCTACTCAGTGCATCTGCTACTTTATTTGCCTTACCAGGGTGGTAAAGGATCTCACAATCATAATCCTTCACTAACTCAAGCCACCTTCGCTGTCTCATATTGAGGTCTTTCTGAGTGAAGAAATATTTCAGACTCTGGTGATTTGTATAAATCTTGCACTGCACTCCATACAGATAATGTCTCCATATTTTTAGAGCGAAGACTACAGCTGCCAACTCCAGATCATGAGTGGGGTAATTCTTTTCATAATCCTTGAGTTGCCTGGAAGCATAAGCTATGACTTTGCCTTCTTGCATAAGTACGGCTCCAAGTCCTAGCTTTGATGCATCACTGTATATATCAAAGCTCTTATCACCTTCGGGTACTGTAAGAATAGGAGCACTTGTCAGTCTCTTCTTCAACTCAAGGAAACTCTGCTCACAGTCTTCAGTCCACTCATACTTCTTATTCTTTCTGGTAAGGGTTGTGAGTGGAGAAGCTATCTTTGAAAAGTCCCCTACAAACCTTCTGTAGTACCCTGCTAAACCCAGAAAACTTCTGATCTCACTAGCATTCGTTGGTCGACTCCAGTTATTAACTGCTTCAATCTTGGCTGGGTCTACCATAATGCCTTCTTTGGAAATGATGTGGCCTAAAAAGGCCACCTGGTCAAGCCAAAACTCACACTTTGAGAATTTGGCGTACAGCTCCTTCTGATGTAAGGTCTGCAACACTATCTTCAGGTGTTCTTCATGTTCTTCCTGCTTGAATACTCTAGGATATCATCAATGAAGACAATGACGAACTTATCAAGAAAATCCTTCAACACTCGATTCATTAGATCCATAAACGTCGCAGGGGCGTTTGTCACTCCAAAGGGCATGACCACAAACTCGTAGTGCCCATATCTTGTACTGAAAGCAGTCCTTGGCACATCACTCTCCTTCACTCTGAGTTGATGATAACCTGACCGCAGATCTATTTTGGAGAACACCGTGGCTCCCTTCAACTAATCGAATAAATCATCTATCCTTGGCAAGGGATATCTGTTCTTGATGGTTACCTTATTCAAGGCTCGATAATCTATGCACATCCGCATGGATCCATCTTTCTTCTTGACGAACAACACAAGAGCTCCCCAGGGTGAATGACTAGGGCGGATGAAACCCTTGTTAAGCAGCTCTTACAACTGTTCCTGCAGTTCTTTCAGTTCTACTGGTGCCATGCGATACGGTGCCTTTGAAATTGGGTTGGTTCCTGGAGCCAACTCAATTTCAAATTCAATTTCTCGATTGGGAGGGAGTCCTGGTAACTCTCCAGGAAACACCTCCGGATAGTCACAGACTACCCTCACTTCCTCATTCTTTAACCCTTCTCTTTGACTTGCATCTACTATGTGAGCTAGAAAACCAGAATACCACTTTTCTAATATTCTCTGAGCTTGTAAGGTAGATAAGAACCTTTTTGTCTTTCTCTTTGGGTCTCCAATAAACTCAAATGGAGGTTCTGCTTCTGGTATGAACTTGACTTTTCTCTTGCGGCAGTCTATAGAAGCATTGTACTTGCTCAAGAAGTCTATCCCTAAAATGACATCGTAATCCTTCATCTCAAGGACTACCAAGTCACTATAGAGCTCTCGGTTAGAAATCCAGATTGGTACTGCCCTCAGCCTCTCAGTAGAGGCCATTACTTCCCCCGACGGTAAGGTTGTTAAGAACTCCTGACTCAATCTTTCTGGTGGGATCCCTAGCTCCTTAGAGAAAATCATTGATACAAAAGAATGGGTTGCCCCAGTATCGAATAACACAACAGCATATTGAGATGAGATGAGTATTCGACCTGTGACCATAGTAGAAGAATTTGTCGCCTCTTCCTTGGTGATGGTGAAAATCCTGGCGTTGGTCGTGGCTGGTGGGGCTTCCATTCTCGCTTGACTGAAATAGGGTCCCTCCATTGCGGGTTGCATCTGGTGCAACTGGACAGATCCACCCCCGTACTGAATGAGCTGTGGTGGAGGCGGCTTTGCTTTAGGACAAGCCTTGGCCAGGTGCCCTACTACTCCACAGATATAGCATCCGCAAATACTTGACCGGTTAGGGCAAGCCTTCATCATATGTCCTTCTGCTCCGCAAATATGGCATCCGCTCATGCCCTGATGACATACTCCGGGATGCATCTTCCCACATTTTGGGCAAGGGGAATACTTGAGCTGCTTGCTTGACGAGCCCCCTTTGTTGCCCTCAGAAGACTTCTGGTCCCACTGCTTCCTCTTGCCTGAATTTCCTTTCCAATTTTGTTAGTTTTGAG
This sequence comes from Boesenbergia rotunda, assembly GCA_024364735.1. Lineage (NCBI taxonomy): Eukaryota > Viridiplantae > Streptophyta > Magnoliopsida > Zingiberales > Zingiberaceae > Boesenbergia > Boesenbergia rotunda. Next base: position 728,868 of record JAGFNQ010002314.1, on the reverse strand, counting down.
GATTTCCTTGGGACTTCTGGGCTGATGCCTATTGTTGTTGCTCACGTGTGGCCTTTATACTATTTAAGTAGTGCTCAGTGATCAAAGCACTACTTACTAGTTCTTCTGAAGTCTGGGGTCTATTACCACCGCCGGCCACATTCAGAGCTATCTGAGGCCTCAGCATCTTGAGCATTAACCTGACCCTTTCCTTTTCAGTACTAACTAACTCCGGGCACAAGCGAGCTAGTCAATTAAACTTCTTCATTGCTTCATCTACAGATAATTCTCCTTGACAGAACTTCGTGAATTCGTCGTAGTGCTTGTTCGTTACCTTCATATGAAAGTATTCCTCCAAGAACTCTGCTTCGAAGTCGGCCCAGGTCATCTAACTCACATTTCTCTTAGCCTTCACTCTTTCCCACCACATCCTGGCGTCTCCAGTAAGGCAGAAGAATGTGCACTTTATCTTCTCCACCTCGGGCCAGTCCAGTAACTCCATTATACTTTCCACCATTTTGAACCATGCCTGAGCATCCCATGGTTCACTTGTGCCAGAAAAATTTTCGGGCTTCAATCTCTGCCACTGGATCAGATATGCCTCTTGCCTTACTTCTCTTGCCAGAGATACTGGGGGAACCTCTGTCGCCACAGGTGCCACTACTTGCGCCACTAGCGCCACTAGCGGGGTAGCAGGGGTGGCCTGCTGATTAGCTATCAAGGTGGCAATGACTTGTTGCTGTTCAGCAAGTTGCCTCTGAAGCTGGGCCACCACTCCTTGAAGTTCTGTTGGTGGTACTGACTCCGTTGACTCCTATTCTCTAGGAGCTTGCTCCTCATTTTGGACAATTCTGGGACGTCCTCTTGCCATTCTCTTACTCTATAGTGTAAAGAAAATAAAAGCTCATTATCTCTTACTGACTTACTTCATTATCTCCATGCACATATTAACATATAATAATACTAACATACTTCCTTATCATCATGCACTTACTGATACTAGCAGTCAAAAATGAAAAGCATATAAAACTACAACATATAAACTTCTTACTTGGTAGGCGGCAGGATTGATTCTTGATGTCAGTGTCGCGGAAGGGTGGAAACTTTCTCTGATACCACTCTGTGAGGACCCGACTTCTCTTCCTTAAGGCGGACGTCACTTTTACTTAACCTTGACTTTACCTTAGCCTTAGCCTTAGATTACAACTACTTACATTTACCTTCCTTGTTTTTTTTTTCACTGGCACCAGTCGACTGCTAGGAGGCCAGTCGACTGGTGTCTATCACAGAAGGTTTCTGTGCGCGGCACCAGTCGACTGGCGTTCTAGCAGTCGACTGGTGTCAGCCACAGAAAGCTTCTGTGAGCGGCACCAGTCGACTGGTGCATCGGGCAGAACTTTCTGTTCGATATACCGGTCGACTGGTATATGAATCAGTCGACTAGCACGCTTGAAAATCTGCAGTTTCAAACTTGAGAATTTCTTTCAAAGGTCCACCATTCACACACTTCCAATGCATATAAAGAAATAACTCCAAATCTATACTCTATACTAGTTCTATAAGCATCTTAACAACTCAAAACAAATTTAATAACTTGAAATTAGGATCTTTGCGGAATTTAACAAACTATCAAAACATATGAAAACTATACTAGAGTTTGTACTCAACTTTGTCTCTATGCAAAGTTTAAACAAAATCATTACGTACTACCAATCCAAAACACCAACGACAAGTTTCTATAAGACTTAACCCAAAGATCTCTTCCACGGTTCTGCCGCCACTGAACATCAATGCAAGTCCCGTTCGCCTCCTTAGCTTATGCTTTTTCTTTACCTTTATCTACAATAGAAGGAAATGCAACTAATAAGTGATTTGCTTAGTAAGTAAATCCTAACTCACAAATCCATGCGATCAATGATAAACATGCTCTTTTCAAAGAATGTTTGCTTCAAAATACATGCACTTGGAAATATATGCATATGGGAACTTTCATACACTTATCATGCTCAATCATGCTTGAAAATATTTACTTGCATTAAAACACTTGCAAACTTAACATGCTCATGATTTCTTTTGAGACTTGATACTTATACATTTTCATACTTTAAAACACTATCTTCTTTGCTCTTACTCTTTAACATGCTTGTAACATAACCATGTTAACATACGTAACAAAACATGCACTTAAGAAAATTGAAACACTTACATATACTCATATACTGTAAAATAATAATCAACTTTCTAGGCCTTAACATTGTACCTGGTATCAATGTACCAATGCGCACATCCCTAATAGGTTTCGGGGTAGCTAGCCACCGCACCCTATTAGAGCTTCTTTCTAACTTTCTGTGGGCCTCTCATTTGCCCGGTACATGTCACTTTACAAAAGTAAAATACTTTCTTACTCATAATGTTTATACTTATCAAGCTATCTTTCTTTTTGCATAAATTTTGCACTACAAACCTTTACTTTTCTTACTTGGAACTTTCATCGAGCACCTTGCGTGCCCTTAACCCAAAACTCATTTTTGGGACTTTTCAAGGATTTGATCTTATCATGCTTAGATCACATATACAAAATCCTACTCAAATTTAAGTTCTATAATAAGAAATATATCTTCTTGAGAAACTTAAACACACAATTTAAAATAGTCTTAAAGCATGCACGTAGATCACAAAATATGGTTCTACAACGAGAAATACATGACGAAACTACTTCTATTGCAGGTGAGTGATCTACTTACCCCTTTGCTTGAAGAAAACTCACTAAGTATATAGTAAAATCCTAGCGTAGGACTCCTTTTCTCTTCCTTGCGAGAATCTTCACTCCTTGGCCCTAGGGAAGAAACCCTAGGTTCTCTACTCAAGAGGAAGAAGAAGAAGGAGGAAGAAAACTGTTGTTTTCTCCCTGTTTTCGCAGCCTCCCTTGCCCCTGTTTTCGCCAACTCCCCCAAACCTAATGGGGATTTAACACAACTTAAGCGGAAGTTGAAACACCTCTCATGAAAAGGACTTACTTACCTATAACATTAATTCGCTTCATCCTTTTTTTGCTTGATACCCCCACCCTACCGGCTAGTCGAGCTCGCTTAAGGCTTGCTTTGCTACCAGGTCGCGAGATCAAACCTCTATCCAACCCCTTTTTTTCTTTTTCTTTTTATTCCGAAAAATGCCAGAAAATTCAGAAAAATTTCTAATAATTCATGAAAATTATTGGGTGTTACAGTGTTGGCACACATTCATTTGTTGTGATGTATTCTTATTTCCGTTGTGTTATATTTACCGGCTGTGTGGGTCGAGGTCATAGAGAGGGTCATGTAGGCCATGTATAATGGATTCAGATTGTTCGCTAAATAGGAGAGATACTATTCGATTTATATCGGATTAGTAACTCCCTCGGGGCGTGACAACTATCTTTCGTGCTTTTAATTATACAAGGAATGATAAAGTGTCACCTTCCTTATTTTTACAAAATATGAGACTCTTTCTCGTTGCGAGAAAGTGCCTATTAGTGAATTACCTATTGAAACAATTTAGGATCATGGATTTTGGGATAGCAAAGGTTGTGAATCAAGTAAAAATAAATGTGTCCTTTGTTGTGTTTTCTGTTCTTGTTTACTTTTGCTGTTAGCTTTGATAAACACAAAAGAAAGATTTCTAAAACTGTGAAAAATCACTCTAGCTCTTCTTGATTCTACAATTGGTATCAAAGCGAAGGCGCTTTGAATTGATGTAACCACCGTCCGAGCAAATTTTTTCGCTTTATTTTCATTTATTTTCTTCTGCACTATTAATCCAAGGTTAAGTCTTAGTACAGTTTCTTGTGTTTTTTTGTGTACAAGTTATTCTCCAATGGCCCATTAAGAAGGGTACAACACATCCCGACCTCCTCTCTTCTCTAGTGAAGATTATGACTATTACAAGGGCTCAGTGGAATACCACCTGAAGGCCCAAGTGGAGATACAGATCGTGGTTCAAATAGGATTCACATTCCCCACCAACGGAGGAGTATCGCTCGAATGTGAGAAATGGGGCAACGCCACAAAAAGAGGAATTAAAGTTGACGCCAAAGCAACCTGAACCGTCCAATGTAATCTAACTAAGGAAAAACTCAACCGCGTCAACCCCGTCATCAATGCAAAAGACCTATGAGATAAGCTAGTCGAATTACACTAAGGAACATACTATGCAAAGGTATGTAAAAGGGATCTATTATTCAATAAATTATACAATATAACAATGCAAGATGGAGAAATAACATGCCAACTGCACGTGAGGATCCAGGATTTCCTAAACGACCTACATGTAATCAAACAACGCTTGAAAAATTGGGACATAATCAAGTGTGCTTTAAAAGCATTTCCGAGAAACACTTGTTGGGCATCTATTATATATGCTTACAAAATTTTAAGGAATCTTTTAAAGCTTAAATTAGATGAATTATTTTCTAAGTGTGAACTTCATGAATAATCTTATGCTACTGCATCCGAGAAAGATATTGGCTTGATTGCGATAAAAATCAAAACCAAGAAGCCAAAGTCCAAATCCTGAGCCAAACCTGAATTCGAAGACGAATCAGAATAAGAAGATGACGACGAAATTGCCGTTGTCGAGTTAGCCAACCTAGTCCGAAAATTATTCAAGAAGGGATTCAAAAAGGTGGTCCAATCCAAGAAACCTAGATCGAACTGAACAACAACTTCTAAATTCGAAGCAACTTGCTACGAGTGCAATCAGAATGGTCACTTCAAAGTTGAATGCCCAAGATTGACAAAAAGAAACAACGGGCTAAGAAAGCTTTGAAGGAAACATGAGATGAATCTTTATCATCAGAGGAAGAAAAAGAGCAAGTGAGTCAACAATGATGGCAAGAACTACGTTTGAGATGGAGTCTGAATCGGAGTTTGAATTCGGAGCCGAGTTTGAATTGAGCCATGAATCCTGTATCCATTTCCGAAGGTTCAAACCCCATTGTATGTCCTAACTCAGTAGATAAATTGTATGATGTATTAGATATCTAACACGTAAATTTGCAGAGTCCATTGTCTAGGTCAAGTCACTCTAAAAAAAGAGTCGAAGTTCTTAAGGTCTCAACGTAAGTTCAAAATAGAACTTTAATTCAAGTCCAACAACTTTAGTAAGAAAATTCCACTTTGAACACTCAAGTCGAGGACCTTATAGGTTCATTGGAGTGGTTTATTTTAGACTCTAAATACCTTGATATGATACTTGAAACTCAAAGGGTTATATACAATCAATCCAGACTCAAACTCGGGCTTGGATAAAAAACTAAGAAACGTTACATATCATATTTATCATTAGTTAATCGACATACAAAACCTAGAGTCCAAGCCTGAGTTCATAGTCTGACCTAAGCAATCAAGTTGAACCGAACTAATATTGGATTCGGAAGGATCAGATTCATTATCTGAATAGACCCTATCGAGGTCATGATTTAGGGGGGTTAATAGAAAAATCATTTTTATAATTAAATAAAATGCATGATTGTATGAGTTACTGCTTTACTATGCATGTTTAGTTTATTTTCTACTTTAATTTATAATGGTTGGTTAGAAAAGGCTTAACCTAACTTGACAACATAACATAAGAAGGGATTGAGATGATAGTAGATTAGGGAACTTGGTTGAAGCATGTCTAGGTGAATCATGAGCATTCTACCTCGTGCTATCAATCTAGTGGAATTAGTTGAAGCTATCCCAGTTCAACATGAGATAGTTAGACTAGGACTTAGTACTAAATTCCTTGGGTTTATTGTTTTAGGAAAGCTTTGTCTTAGACATGTAGTTACTTTAATGAAGTTTATCACTATAGCCTGGAAGTTTATCCCAAAAACACAAGCATGGTGAATCCATAGCTAAGTTTGAATCTAATACAAGGTTAGATAACCCTTTTTAGGTTCACAATTATTTTTAAATTAAGTGAAATTGAAAACACGTCTCACATAATCTATAGGACCAACATGTGTTATAATCTAGAATGGATGAGATGCAAAATAGGCAGTAAAAAAATCAGTCAACCACTTTTAAAACTCCAATAGTTAGTTGGATCCCAAATCAAATATTTTATGTGCAAGAACATAAAGATGTTAGATAGTGGGTGATTCAGACATGACCAAAAACTAATTGAAATTTATCAAATTGAAACTCAAGAATCTAGGATACATCTGGAAATAATGGTAAATTTAAGATAATCGGAACAAGTAATACTGAGTTAAGTTTTAATTTTGTAATTCATATTAGTTAAATTTTAATTTAACTTGCTTAGTATAAGTCAACTGTGTGACTCTGACTATCTATTAACATTTTTAAATAATGAATGTCTGGTTAAAAATATTGAAAACCTCAAAATAACACTTAAAGGACTTAACAAAAATAATATTTACACAATAAACTCACAAGCTCTCACTTAAGTGTATACTGACACTGCAAAAGGAAATTAAATTGTGGCACTGGTGACTGGGACACACTCATCAAAGACTCATTTAAAAATGAGTCAAAATGGATTAGTTAGAGGTTTATTAAAATTAGTCAATTTAGAAAATACAACAATCTATAATACTTGTCAACAACAAAATCAAACTAAATCAATTCATAAATTAACTAATCTAAATCGAACTAAGTTGATACTTGAATTTCTACATTTAGACTTGTTCGATTCTCAAGGGGTAAGTCACTAAGTGAAAACTAATACTATTTAGTGTTAGTTGACGATTATTCAAGATTTCTTTGGACAAAATTCTTAAAAATTAAAGATGCAATATTTGAAAATTTTAATAATCAATGTAAATTAATAGAATACGAAAAAGATGTAAAAATTAAAAGAATAAGAAGTGAATACGTAAGAGAATTTGAACATCATAAATTTATTGAATTTTGCCAAAATACGACTATCATCATGAATTCTCATATCCTTGAACCCCTCAATAAAATGGAATAGTAGAAAGAAAAAATAGAGCGTTAAAATTAAACCGCTAGGATAATATTAAATGAATATAGTCTATCTAATTAATTTTAGGCTGAAGGCTACATTCAAAACATGATCTTAATTAATTAACTTCAGAATAAAACTTCTTGTGAAATCTATCATAATAAAATACCCAACTTAAAATACTTTGAGTTTTTGGATATAAAATACATATATTAAATATAAAAGACTACTTAAGGCAAATTTATATATAAAACAAATGAAATTCTTCTAGATTGGGCTTATAGAGTTTATAACAAAAATACCTTAAAAATTGAAGAAATAATTAATATTATATTTGATGAAAAAAAATCCCAACCAAATAAACTCAATTAATGAACAAAACACTAAAAATCTAGAAGATGATGTAGAGAGAGCTGAATAAACACAAATGAATTAGAAGAATCAAGTGTTAATCCTAACATAAGAGCACCTAGATTAAGATCTAATTATCCAGTTGACCAAATTTTCGATGACCCAAATCTAGGAGTTCGACCCGATCGTTCGATAGAAACTTAAGCCAAATAGTCTTGATATCCAAAATTGAACCCAACACTATAGAAGCCCTAGCTAGCCATGATTTCAGTCCCCATGGGATGGACTGATGGTTAGTGCGTGAATATTGTCACCTTGAGGTCGGGGGTCAAAATCTGGCAAAATCAATGTACCCCCTCTCCCTCCCCATACGTTAGATTTACCTGTTCGATATTGGTCCTTAGATGGATTGGCAGAGGCGCTAAGAGCGAGCTAATTGTCTTTTGCCATCTACCTAACCTTGATTTCATAACTGCAGTTTATTTTTTTGCTTGGGTATGTTGGATATTTGGTGCTTAAAAAAAATAATTAAGACCAAATACGGTTTTGCAAAGGAAAAATGAGGTGCCATTAATCGATGAAAGTCAGAATTGACTTCAAAAATGAAATCTACGTTTCGTGTAGATGAATTTAGACTATTAATTTGCTCAAAATCGATTATGGGCGAATGAGATATTAATTGTTTAAAGTTAGCCCAAAATTGGCAACTGTTGGATCAAAGATGGGTGCTGGATCGCAAGTGACGCGAACTGGAGCGTTGATCATGAAGAGTCACGATCTGACCATTGGTGAAGAGACTTGATCTGAAGCGTCAGATCAAATCTGACTGCTGAGATCAAAGGGAGATCTGAAAGGTTACAACCATTCAGATCAGTTAGATGAGATCAAAGGACTATCTGAAGGGTTACAACCATTCAGATCGAACGACCCTGATTAATTCTAAACCAAAGGTCACACCTACTCACCAAAGGGTGCCTCACCTTTTTTCTTGTATAAATAGAGTCCCCTAGATGATGGATTCATTCATTCAATCATAAAAGTCATTAGCATTCATCCCATCTTGTGCATCCAGAGTCCAAGAAGCCTACAAGAAGGTTCGCCGGTCTCGAAATTTGTAGTGTTGTTATTTCGAGACGTCGTCGTTGTATCTTGGGAACGAATTGCTATTATCCGTGAGCACCAATAGCGGAGCAATATCGTTTTACGGACATAGTGTCTAACACTAGCCTCGACGACAAAATCAATTTGTTTCCTCCTGGCAGCAACCTCCCGGAAGTCCCGACAGTCGAATAAAATCGACCATGTCAAATACCGTAGAGGATCTTATAAGGTTCTAGGAACCAACAGGGTCATTGCCATCGTTCAGAGTTTGCTTATAATTGCTTCCCGTAAGCACTACATAGTTGATGTAGTTCCCATGGTAGGTTGAATGAGGTCATGCTGCTTTTGTATCCTTCAGGCTTTCGAGTTAGCAATTGAATTAATTTGTGCTCCACGTTATACTCTTGCTGGTATACAGTAAAGTTTATGGAGTTATGGTATAGTAGAAGGATGATTAATTATCATTTTAAATATTTATAATTCAATCTCTAAATATAGCATATTTTGTAAGAAATTTTTTCAAATGAGACTAGAACTTTAGAACGTTGAGTTTCTAGATTGTTCATCGTGAACACTTTCTGATTTATCATGATGATTAATAAAAAAACTTTTATAGAATAGATCCATAGCCTGAGATTCAACATTAATTCGTTAATCATTTTGATATACAGTAAATTTAGTGGTATTCTTGATCAACAAGAAACTATCAGGTGCATATTTATCCTTACTTTCACTGTCTTATTGATATTACTGCGCTAAGGAAAACGATGGAAATATTAGAATGATTTTGAAAGTTTTTTCAAATCAGGTGATTGGTTTGATTTCATGAAAGTTTCCCATCGACTGCTAGAGTAAATCAAAAAGTGCTCGTAGCGGGCGGTCCAGAAGCTCAGCATCCCAGAGTTCGCGCCCTATTTGGAAGAAAAATTCCTTCAAATACGCCGTAATTAGGAATCGAACCGAGGATATTTGGAATGATAACTAGTCGCTCTTCCACTACACTATAACCCCGGGAGCAAATGATGAAAAGTTTATAGAAGTTAGAGAAGATAGCAAGTTACTGAATGGAAATGTTAGGGCAATCGACCCTGATATGATCTGGAGGATCATGGGTTTTGATGTGTGTGTCAATATGGCTAAGTTAGGGTTTATTGTTGGACTAATATGTGTACATGAGTGTGCAGGTGTATAGGTACACATGGACTTGGTTGATGTCTTTAGGTGAAGGGTGACATGGAGGCAAGCTGGAGGCAAGCTGGAGGCTTGTGTGCGCATCCGAGGGACCGTAGATAGCAGGGACGATAAGCCGAGGGACGCGGACTTCGAGGCATACGTGAAGGATGACATGGAGGCAAGCTTGAGGCTTGTGTGCATTCGAGGGACGAGGGCCGAAGATGAAGAGGGCGTGAAGGCAACAGTTGAGGCTGTTGGTGAAGAGTCGACCAGGTTGTGAGGGTCCGAGTGTGAGTCGTTGTATTCAGGGGCTAAGCCGGGAGGGTTCGAGTGCAGAGAGAAATGTACTCGGGGAGTGTAACCCTAGGCTTAGGTTCGGACGAGTCGACTGCCCTGGGAGCAGTCGACTGGTAGAGGTTGGTGATTCGAACGTTACGCTGTAACGGTCGAATCTGAGTGGGACCAGTCGACTGCCCCTGGGGCAGTCAACTGGTGGCGGCCTGAAAAGTGTCGGGTTCTATTTAAAGAAACTCGTTTCAGGCCTTTCTTTCTTGACGAAATAAGATTGGTTAAGGCTTGTTAGTAGTCTTCAGTGCTCAGAGGTGTACTCAAGGTTATGGCAAGGTTTCTCCACCCACAAGGAGCTACGTGAGCTAGCCGGAGGGCATCCGGGGAGTGATCCGCCGAAGGATTCTTGGATTAGTCACCTTTCAGGATGGATACCAAGTAAATTCTTCTTGTTAGCATTGGATTTCTTATTGTTCATTGTATTTTTGTATTGTGCTAATAATATTGTAGAGAAAGTTCAAGAAATTGCTATTCACCCCCCCTCTAGCAAACATCAACGATCTAACAAGTGGTATTAGAGCTTGGTGTGCTCATCTACGGACTAACCGCCAAGGGAGTAAGAAAGCTAGAGGGAAAAATGATGTAAGATAAGCTAGGGGATGATATCAACACACCACCCATCTATGACCATGAAGATTTTGCCTATTGGAAAGCAAGGATGAGAACTTGGCTGCTTGGAATGGAGTGGGAATACATAATGGTGCTAGAAGAGCCCTTTGAAATTCCAAGAGACAAGCAAGGGAAGAAGTTTCGCCCTAGATATTAGACTAAAGAGCAACAAGAATAATCTAGGGTAAATGAGAAGGTAATTAGTATATTAACCAATATTTTGCCTAACAATATTTTCAGTGGTGTAGGGGCATATAAAAATGCATATGAATTATGGAACAAGCTAGAAGAGTTAATAAGAGCCTTACACAGGCTCAATTAGTAGAAGAGCCCAATGAAGTAAGCTCATGGTCCAAGAAGACCAAGAAGAAGAAGAATTGATCATCTGATCAAGTGATGTGGAAGAAGAAAGTGAAAGATCCTCCACCTCATCAAGAGAAGAAGGAAAAGTATAAATTTCACGGATTGAGGGGGAGGAGAGACCCTCATCCATACAAGAGCAAGAGAAAGCTCCAACCTCCACTAAGGCCAAATCGAAAGAACACATTATATGCTTTGGATGCAACAAAAGGGGGCAGTACAAAGACAAGTGTCCTCTAGGTAAGAATGAGGTAATCCCTAAACCTAAGTCCATTAATTTAAAAACTAATGTGAGTTGTAGGGAAAGGAAAGAAAAGAAGCACATTAGGTGCTATACTTGCGGGGAGCTAGGACATTATCATACTCAATGTCCAAGAAGAGGAGAGCTCAAGAAAATGGAATATTTAAGAAGATGAGAAAAAGAAGAAAAGAGAAGGAGCTCGCATCAAGGGGGAGCTACAAGGGTAAGGGAGGTAATCCCTAACTTTACTTATGCTCCAAATGCTTGTTTGAATGCTAGAATTAATAAGGATTGTTTGCCCATGCATACTTTTGGCTTTAAATATCATGATAGAAATAGAAATAATATTTCATGCCAAGATATCAAAGATACTATGTTGCATGATAAATCTAGGATTTCTAGATCTAAGGATCAAGGCACCAACCCTAAGAAAGGGAGGCACATACCTAGGAAGATGGGTAGACCTAGGAATGGTCAAAATAGGCATTGTGATACTAAGGTTAGGGATCTAGAAAAGGAAAATCAAATTTTAAGGGCAAAACTTGATAAATTAGAAAAGAACCTAGATAGATTCATTAAGGGATCCAAGGGATCAAATGTGATACATAAGGATCAACACCTTAGGAATGGTAGGCCAGGATTAGGATACCAATCTAGGGGTTCGAATGTGAGCAAAAAGTTATATTCGAGGATGTCTTATGACTATGGCAATGAAAAGACCAAAAATGGCAAGAAAAAGTCATTTAAAGGAGAAAAGAAGGATTTAACCAAGAGAAAGGTGTATAGGGTTAAGAGAATAATAGTTGAAAGTCAAGAAGCACCGGAGGAGCACCGGTGTAGCTTTGCATTTGTAAATGAGTTACCTAGGGAGGTAACTAGGGCTAGGAGCTTAAGGGAGAGCTCTAGAAGCCAAAATGGGATCCATGGTCAATGGATCTTAGGAGGCTTTCTCCTAGGTGATTAGATAAACTTTGAAATGTGCCAAAAGGGTTGGAAGACTAAGATGAGTCTTAATCCATGGAAATTGGCACATTAGAGAGAGTTTTATTATGAAAAAGGGGAAAATAGGGCCATATTGGGAGAAAATTGGTTTTAATGTGTAAATATCATATAACTTGATGCTAGGAATGTAACGTGATTAAGTATGGAATGAGGCATCAAGGTGAGGTCCAAATTAGAACTTTTAGTTAAGTTTCAATGATACAATTTAGAGAATTTTGAATTTTATACCAATCATGGGATCCGGAGTGGTTGAAGACATATTTTTCCCAAGTAGACATAGGCTTCACAAATCTCTTTACGAAATTTCAGATTTTTTAGAGATTTATGGACTTAATTAGACTTTTCTGAAATTAGGCTAAAGGACTGAAATTCAGGTATCAGTCGACTGGTTCAGGACTAGTCGACTGATCCCGACTAAAAAACATTCTGTATGTTTCATCAGTCGACTGCTCCAGTTAAATCAGACCGTGCGGGGGTGGCAAAAACCTAGGGTTTGCAAGCCACCCCCCGACGGATTCCTCCTCTCCCCGACCTCCTCTCTCGGTCTAAAGCTCTTCCGTGACCTAGAAACTCCTCTCTAGCTCTCTCCTACCTCGGATCTACAACTAGAGTTTGTAGAATCTCCTCTTTCAAGTTGATTCTCTACTCATTGCCATCATGCAACGATTGGGAAAGAGGTAAAACCTTGGACAGCTTAATCTTTTCAATTTAAACCATGATTTGGGACTAATGTGTCAATTTTACATGTTTTCTTTATCTTTTTCCTTTGTGGGGGTGATTTGGTATACATACATATTGTGTCACACTTTAGGTTGGCCTCTAAGAGACAAAAATGTGAGGGATCGTCCCAATAGGGTCGGGTAGAGTCGGGGGAGTGTCGGTTCCGAACTGTGGAGTGTCGGAAGAGATTCAACGAAAATGAGTTTGTGATAATGAATTGTAGATATCTAAATAGATCTTATTTTCAGGAGAAAACCCCACAGATTGCTGAGATGATTACCCATTTTGGGGTAGAGAAATTAGTTTACTGTCAGCATGACATTAACCAAGACCTATGCAAGGAATTCTACGCGAACCTTACATGCATTGATCCAAATAATGACCTCTATGAGTCCATGGTGGCAGGAGTCACCATTCCTTTTTCATCCACTGTTTTAGTTGCATTTGTAGGGTGTAGGGCGTCTAATCATGCAGTTACATATTTCCCGAACGTTGTTGAGCCCTTCGCTTTCCCCGATGTCACTATTGACTAAATCCACATGCATTATTTTGGAAAACATCACCGCATTTCAGAGCGTATCTTTGATGCAAAGAGCATGAGTCCTTTTAGCCATGTCCTATATAAGATAGTCTTAGAGTACCTACTACCCATTGTTACCAAGGGGCGGTCTAGGATTCGACTACCACACATGGTCATGATGTATGCCCTAGAGAGGAGGCTAGACATTGATATCACCCTGCATGTGTTTACATCTATTTGTCATTTCTCCCATAGTGTAAATGGGAAAATTTATATGTCATTCTGCCACGTCCTGACCGAGTTCTTCCAGTCCCGAGGGATACGCACATCTAGCGGTCAGGTCCGTAACCTGTCCAAGGATTACGATCAGATTGACACACGTTAGCTATCCTTGGCAGGTATTGAGTTCAGGCAGGGGGAGTTTGTTTAGAGGCAGTGTCCTGAGCCCGCCGATTCAGATGAGGAGCCTGCTGATGGTGTCACATACGAGGAGTTCTCTCAACTCCGATCTGAGGTTTACGACCTCCGGGAGGAGTTCCACGGGTTTCAGCAGACACAGACGATGATCCAGGGGGAGGTCCACGGCCTCACGGAATTTTGCCAGGGGTTCTAGCAACGCCAGGATGAGATGTACGAGACGATACGGCAGCTGCACCTCACATATCAGGGACCTCCTCCTCCTCCTCCTCCAGGCGATGACATGATGTAGATTGGACTAGATGTAGTGGTTTAGTGTTGAGAGTATTTTACTTGGATATATTTTTATCTCTCAAACGCTTGTTCATTTTGGAATTGTATTATTTTACTACTTCAGGGCATTACCCCTTGTGACATTTTCATATTTTGTTAAGTCATGTATGAACTATTTGCCTATGTTTTCATGTTATGAAATTTTATGTTTTGACTTGATATTGCTTAAATGGTTTGAAACTAACAAATTGCTATTGAATGATAGGCTATGGTTTTGAGTTAAAATCTTTGTTTATGCTTTCATGATATGTTAAAGAAATCTTATGTGATGGTTTCATATGGGTTATATTGCTTAAATTCATTGGTTAATATTGAATGACAAGATTTGTGTAAATGAGGGCATAAGGGAGGTTTATATATGTATATCTAGGATTAAGAGACAAAAAGGGGGAGGTTTGTGTGCTATTGAAAATATATAAGGAAAAGGGGAGAGTTGAGAGCAACTCTATGTGTGAAATGAAAATCGTCAAAGTTGGCAAACATAAGGATTCATGAATGGATTTAAAAGTTGATACAAAATGTCTATTTTTGAGGAAATTCGATTTTGTACTAAAAGTCAAGCACATTTGGTGTTTTTCATGAACTCTTATTTTTCTAGGATAGAGTATATCCTAACAAATGTGCTTGCAAAATTTTATATTTTTTTGGATTTTCTGAAATTTTCTAGAGATTTCTAAATTTCGGCTAGAAATTCAGAAATGGGAGTATCAGTCAACTGCCCTAGGGGCAGTCGAATGATGGTTCGGGTAGAATACAAATTAGTGATTTCTGAGGGGTTTTTCAAAAATCTGGTAAGTTCTTTTTGGCACTAGGGTTAGGATTGCTTGGGACAATCTTTTTGATGGTGTCAAAGGGGGAGAACTTGTGTGTTAAGTTAGGTTTAACTTGACTTGTGATGTTAGGTTGGGTGTAACCTAACTCGGTGTTGTGAGTTAAGTTAAATTGGGGATAACTTAACTTGGTATTATTGAGAGGTGCTAAGTTGGGTAGAACTTAACTTGTTGTGGTGAGAATTGCAAATTGGGAGAAAGCATAGGTTAAGGGGGAGGTTGCATCTTCTTTGTTATGCTTTGATTTTCAATTGTTACTGTGTTATTGCTGTTATTTGTTTACCTAACTTTACATATTGCCACACATCAAAAAGGGAGAGATTGTTGGGGCAATCGGCCCTCATATGATCTGGAGGATCATGGGTTTTAATATGTGTGTCAATATGGCTAAGTTAGGGTTTATTGTTGGACTAATATGTATACATGAGTGTGCAGGTGTATAGGTACACATGGATTTGGTTGATGTCTTCAGATGAAGGGTGGCATGGAGGCAAGCTGGAGGCTTGTGTGTGCATCCGAGGGACCGTGGATAGTAGGGACGATGAGCCAAGGGACGCGGACTTCGAGGCATACGTGAAGGATGACATGGAGGCAAACTGGAGGCTTGTGTGCATCCGAGGGATGATAGCCGAAGATGAAGAGGGCGTGAAGGCAACAGTTGGAGCTGCTAGTGAAGAGTCGACCAGGTTGTGAGGGTCCGAGTGTGAGTCGTTGTACTCAGGGGCTAAGCCGGGAGGGTTCGAGTGCGGAGAGAAATATACTCGGGGAGTGTAACTCTAGGCTTAGGTTCGGACCAGTCGACTGCCCTGGGATCAGTCGACTGGGCCAGTCGACTGCCCCTGGGGGCAGTCGACTGGTAAAGGTTGGTGATTCGAACGTTACGCTGTAACGGTCGAATCTAAGTGGGACCAGTCGACTGCCCCTCAGTCGACTGGTGGCGGCCTCGGGTTCTATTTAAAGGAGCTCGTTTCAGGCCTTTCTTTCTTGACGAAACAAGCTTGGTTAAGGCTTGTTAGTAGTCTTAAGTGCTCAGAGCTGTACTCAAGGTTGTGGCGAGGTTTCTCCACCCACAAGGAGCTACGTGAGCTAGCCGGAGGGCATCCATGGAGTGATCCGCCGAAGGATTCTTAGATTAATCATCTTTCGGGGTGGGTACAAAGTAAATTCTTCTTGTTAGCATTGAATTTTTTATTGTTCATTGTATTTTTGTATTGTACTAATAATCTTATAAAGAAAGTTCAAAAAATTACTATTCATCCCCCTCTAGTAAACATCAACGATCTAACAGGAAATTCAATAGCTGCTGTTGATTGGGTATTGACAAATTTGATCGTAAAATTCAATCCATAGGTTATAATTAATATATATATCTAGTATGTAAGATTTTATTTTTATATAGATATAATATGTATCTAAAATTTATGAATTATATTTATTTATTTTTTATTTGAATGATATGATATATTTCTGATTAATAGTAAGAAAATTGAACAGTTATAATTTTATGATATTTTAATTATGTTATTTATAAGAGTTTGATTAAATAATTCATGGTATATATATAATAGATAATGATTTTGTAAATAGAAAAAATAATACTTTTTTATATGTTACAAAAGTATTATTTTTTAAAAAAAAAGAACCATGTTTTTTTAAGTATTACAAAACTTTATCTTTGTAAAAAATTTTAAGATTTATAAAAAAAACGATTCTAAAAAGTTGTGACAATGCTTTTTAAATATTATTTTTTATAGATATTTAATAATTGCATTTTTAATAGTATTTTTTAACCATATGGATCACATATAAAATGCATCATTTGTGTTTTTTTTTTCATGAGCTTACAATTTGCTTATGAGCCCCACATGGGCGCAAGAGCGCAAATTGCTTATGAGCCCGATGGCTGCTTGGTGCAAGCTAGCATACGAGTCAACTCTTATTCCTCTAATACAATAAACCAGTTTAAATAAAATAAAAACTTTATACAATAAACTAGTTTTAAATAAATAAAATATCAAGTTGCATTATTTTCTATCATTGAGAAAGACATATGTAAAAATTATATTTGAATAATTAATTTTGAGGCCCGCTAATTATGTTGAAAGTAGGATAACTCGGACGGCTCGTCGCGCGATGCTATAGACTTAACATGCTTGTATCGAATACAAGCGTCCGTGTCAAATGAATACAGGCACCTAAGGTATTTTTTTCAGATTTTTTTTATTTTTTATAAAAAAAATCAGAGTATATTTAATATTTAAGATTTTAATATTTAAAAATTAAATTATAACGTGTTTAAATTAATAAGATTTTTTCCTGGGGTTTAGACATCTCTCTTGTGTTATAGTATTTAAAATAATAAATTTTAAATATTAATGAGATATATAAGTGTTGTAAATTTTAAGATTTAAAAATTGAGTTATAACGAATTTAAGTTAATAAGATTTTTTCTTGTATTTAGATTTTCTTCTATTATAATCGAATAAAATTTAGTTGTTAATATGATATATTATAAATTAAGAATTATTTAAAAAATTATTTATTAAAAAAATTTTTAAAAAAAAGAAACATAACAAAGGTGTCTGTGTTCTCAGTCTGTAGTAAAATGTTACGGATCATACGCATCATAACTATATAGCACTGTTTTTTTGGGAATTCCATGTCGTATGCCTATGCATAATGTAACTCGAGGCGTATTCCATATGATGAAAGGTAGTTCGAGCCAGAATTTATTTTTAATGAAATCAAACTGATCAGGTAAATCTCTAAAATTGATTATTTTGAACACTATAACTCAAAAAGGATGATTAAATTCTAAAAAAAATTTTATTAACTTAATTCATTGTAACCTAATTTTTAAATTTTAAAAATTTTAAATCTTAAATATATCTTAAAAATTTTTTTAAAAAAATTAATCGAACGAAGGTGCCTTGGGTCTGTAGGGGCACGCAGATAAGAGTTCGCATATATATATATATATATATATATATATATATATATATATATATATATATATATATATATATATATTTTGAAAGTCAATTGTAATTAGTTGGCACGATATAACTTCTTTTTTCTTCTCAAAATTCGTTTTTTAATTTTTTAAGTGTATTTGAATTGGTCCTAAAAATAGTATTGGAATTTGAAGCTTGTTAGCTCAATCAATAATCCATCATGTTGTGCATATTTAAAAAGTTTATTTATATTTATTCTTTAATATGAAAATAATATATAAAATTAAATAAATTAATGCATTTAGTTTATTAATATTCACACGCACAAACGAATCACTCAAGTTGCAATTAGTATAGACAACAACTTAATTTTAAATAAATAATAAGTCAGGTTGTATTATCTAACGTTGCTTTTCACACGGGCTCAAAATGATAGCCAAGCACGTATAGTTTTTACATGGGGTAACCGAATTGGTATTTAAATTGGAGTTTTTTTTTTTGCAAGGATTTTCTATTAATTTTATTTCTGTTAAAAGATAATAATGATTGGGATGTTTAAGTTATTTTATATTTATTATTCTTATTGATATAAATTGTGTAATTGTGTATTTATTTTACAGTTATAATAGTTAAGTCATCTTTTATCTTGAGATGTGATATATATTTATTCCAATTTATTCGTCGTATAAGAAAGATATTGTTAGATTTTCGAATAAGTAAGAGTTTTTGAAGCGTGATAATTTTTATTGGGTAACCGAATTGGTATTTAAATTCGATTTATCATTAAAAATACATGGTTTGAATTTGTGACAAATATAAATATTATTTCAAATTATTTTATAACATCTATTTAGGAACATCATTATTAAGACTGGAATAAATCCTCATAATTTAAGAGGGGTGGAATCATTTAGAAAAGACGTGTGCAGTTTGGCATGCACCCAATAGTCGTTGGGCCAAGCTAAAATATAATAAATCGGTTTAAATTAAAAAATAAAAACTCAAGTTGTGTTATATTAGTTGGTCAACTCATATTATTTTAATACAATAATTTAGTTTTAAATAAATAAAATGACATGTTGCAATATTTTATTTCGTTGTGTTGTGTTATTTTAATACGACAAGCTGGCTTAAGTAAGATAAAAAGTCAAGTTGTATTAGTTTAATACAACAAGCTAGTTTATATAAAATAAATAAAAAAAACAAATTAAATTATCTTATCACACAATTAATTTGCTTAGGCCATTTAATTAAGTTGAACCTAGGTCAACTTTACTTTAAAATAAAACTATTTTTAAAAATATATTTATATATATAATTAAATCAAAATATGTCAATTTTAATCCAACCAAATCAAATCGAATCCAAATTATTTGAGCAAAGATTTGACTTCAATTTAAATTCTAAATATAAGGTTTGTCTTCATCCTCGCAGCAAAGAGAGTAGAGAAGACAATTTAATGGATTTCAAAAAATTGTTATTATTAAACAAATTTACCTACGAGAATCAAGAAATTAGAAAATAATAATAATAATTTACACTACTTATTTAATGTTTTTATTTATTTGGAAACGTCTAAGGGCTATAGTATATGTAGAAGGGTGACTAGTTATCTCCCTGATACTCACAATTTGATTCATAATTATGACGTATTTTACAAAAAAATTTTCTCTAAATGAAACATACAAATTGAATTTTTGGGTACTTTCTAATTTATTTTGATGTCTAATCAGAAATTTCTATGAATCATTCTAAATATACCTGTTATCCAATTCATCATTTTTGTTTTTGTTTTTATTTTTATTTTTGTTGTTTGGAAACGAGCCAATTAAATGAAAATACTTCCCTAGTAATTTTCAATATCCAGTTTTATTAATTTTTTAGCAATAAGAAGTTCGCAATTTTTGGGCAGTAAATACACAATGTCGATGCATAAAAGTTTATCTGCATTCGATCAATAGTCCAAAACTAGATTTAAAAAACAAACCAAAGGTAGTGAGAATATGCTGCACATCTTACACCACAGATTCCATGGACATTTAATATAATTTTTTTTAACTTAATATTATATCTTAATTTTTAAATTTTAAAACCAAAACATAAAATAAAAAAAAAATACTAGACAGCGCACAGTTATAATTTGATGGCCCTAATATAATAGAGATCCTTACATAGACATCAGTGGCATAATTCTTAGTTCTTCACGTCCCTGAGACAGGTTAAGAGGAGTTATCTTTTACCATCTTAGTTCTTCTTCACATCTATCAGGATAGTAGCATTCCAACTCTGTTCAGCTTCAACAAGGTAATTACACCATCTTTCTTCTTGATTTATTATTCTATGGCAAAACAGATGTGATATATTCCTCTTTGTTGCTCTTTTTTTGGTTTGTATTACAGATTAATTTGTTTCTGAGATCTCAGGTATACTATATGCTTTTGCTTCTATTACAGATTTGTTTCTGAGATCCCGGCTAGTATGTGTTGATTTGTTATTGTCGAAATTCAACAGCAATACCCCTAAGATTCACTCTCTCGTCTTGGATTATAGTGATACCCCTAAGATTCACTCTCTCCTTTTGGATTATAGTTTGGGTTGAGGCGTTGGGCGACTGACTACAGGCGACGCTCTCCCAATCAATTCATCAATCAATTGATGAATCGATTGGAGACAGTCACGCCATCTCAAACTATAAACCAGGAGGGGAAGGTAAATCCTAAGAATATTGCAGCTGAATTCCGGCAACAAATCTGATTTCTTGCGCCATCTCAATCCATTGAGTTGCTAAAAATAACACCTCAATCAATTAAGCAAGCAATCTCTTAATCGATTTCTTAATCGATTAAGCAATCGATTAAGATGTTTTGTGTGTCGATTATGCTCGGCAATGGATTGATCGATTGGAATGTCTCCTAATCGATTGATCAATTGATTGGAAGGCAGTCACGCAAAGAGCGATCTGTAGCCTAGCAAATATATATATATATATATATATATATATATATATATATATATATATATATATATATATATATATAAAAGTCCATTTTAATTAGTTGGCGCGATATCATTTTTTTCTTCTCTTTAAGAAAACAAATAAAATCCATCAATTTAATGTACACTATAAGATGGTAAAGACGATTTACTCGTTCAAGAGCTTTGCTAATTTATCCCAGTCATAATAAGAAGGAGATAAATTATAGGGACTATTAGCCCAGATATTGTGATTAGTGCATCGGCAGGACGAACACACTGTCTTTATCATATTTTGAATCGCAGACCTCTAAGATGACAACACCGTACGTGCTAACTATCAGTCTTTTCCGTGAGGATAATTTAATATAAACTATAAGATGGCAAAAGTGATTCACTTACCCCCAACGCCTCGCCAATCCGTCTTAAGATTAATACGAAAGAGGTAAATCATGAAAATTACTAGTTCGAATGTTATAACTAATACATGGAGAAAGCGAACATAATGATTTTATCAAATTTTGACTTTTAAAGTTTTAAGATGACAATACTAAATATATTATTCATGTGTTCATCCCAAAAGAATAATTTAGTATAATACATCCTGTTGTGCCTATTTAAAAAGTTTATTTATAAGTTTATGTATATTTATTCTTTAATATGAAAATAATATAAAATTAAATAAATTAATGCATTTAATTTATTAATATTCATAAAAAAAATAACACTCAAGTTGCAAATAGTATATACAACAACCTAATTTTAAATAAATAATAAGTCAACTTGTATTACATAACGCTGCTTTTTACCGGGCTCCCATTGATAGCCAATAAGTATCTTGCATTGTTGACATAGCAAGCACGTGTAGGGAAGGTGATCGTGTAATCGGTAAGAGAAAGATGAATTATCTTTGAAAATTAAAATAAAATTTTTTATTTTCAGTAAACAAAGATGAGAGTTAATTTAAGCAAAACAAATATTAATAAAATTTAAAAAGACAAAAAGAAAGAGGTAACTAGAATTACTTAGTTTGCAACATGAGAGATTGCTAATCCAAGGAAAAATAAAGTGTAGATCTCCTGGATAACTCCTTCGGGCGAAAAAGCCTCTTATACGATGAAAAGCTCAGAAAATAGAAAAGATTACAAGGAATTCGTTTACAGTGAATGATTACTTTGGAATTGAACTCTGGGGGCTTATTTATAGCCTTGGAAAATTTTATCCGAATGCTGATGTGGTACAATAGGGGCACCCGAGTGCTTGAGGGCACCTAACATGTGGCCTCGAAGTTTATCCGCTGCGAAACGTTCGCAAATGGCTCTTTTGGGATAAAAACTCTTCTGGGGCGTCTGTATGCTCTGGGGCGCCCAAGAGTACACGGGCGCCTGAGAGCCCGGGCACCCCTATGCATAGGGGCACCCGAGTGACTTTGGATAGCACCTTGCTGACTAGTTCTCTGGCAAGCCTTCGTGACTGATCTCGGGCCTTCCAGAGTTGGCCTCACTTGAACCCTCCTTCGACTTTCTCCTCGAGTGTGCTTTCGTACAGCTTCTCGTCCCTCGAACGTCATGCGCGCCCTTCTCACTCCACCGACATACTCATCCACAGACTTCCGTATCCCTCAGATGCACTGAGCTCGTCGGATCCCTTCCCGTGCCATCCTTCTCAACCGCTACGTCTTTCGCTCGACTTCCTGCACTCCTAAGCTCCTACACACTTAGTAGTAAGAATCAAAACACAACAGGACTTAACTTGACTCGGTTGACCACATCAAAACTACCTGGGGTACTTATAACCTCCTCCTTTTTAATATGTATCAACCCGAGTTAAGTTAGAATAAAGAAATTTTGAAATTAAGCTTACCTCTTAACGTAATCCTATTTCTCTCCCTTTGATCATATCAAAAACTTAAAACATGTTAAGTGAAATATATACAAGAATTTAAAAAAAATTAATCCAACATGTAAAATTTTAAAAAAATTTTGAGAAGATTTTTAACACAATATATAGTTTTTAGAAAATTAAATGTTTTAAATTTTGATGAAAATTAAGTTTTAAAATATAAAGTCTAATTTTATAAAATTATTTCCAAAAATTTATTCTTATTCAAAAATTAATCAAATTTTTATTTAAGTTAAATTTTGATAGACTTATTTAAAAAAATTTGTCAAAAATAAAAATAATTTTCTAACTTTTAAAAAATAAATTTTAAATTCAATATTAATAATTTAGAAAATTAATTTTAAATTTTGATTTTGACATCAAATACATTTAAAATATTTTCTCAAAGTATAGAGGGTAATCAACAGATCACAAAAAATCAGATTTGATGAAATTAATTATTTAAGTATTTTTAAAATTTAAAAATATCTTTTTGAATGAAAAATCATAATAAATCCATTTTGAAAATTTTTAAAAAAATTCCTACAGATAGAACAAATTAGATTCTATCAATAAAAAAATATTAAACTAATTTTTCTACAAACAGTTATCTTAAAATGAATTTAATAAATTTACAACTAAAGTACTTATTTAAAAAATGACAAATAAATAATAAATAATATCTAACAGTTTAATATAGATTTTGGGATCCAATATAAATTTTTGCCAACTGGATTAACCAAAAATCTAGATGGAATATAAGTCCTAGGGAATTTTTACAATTTGACCCTTGTGAAATTTAAAATACCAATTAAGTTTTCCAAACTATCTAATTTTTGAATTTTGCGAACAATTTGAACATACATGATTATGTTTCAATTTTTCAATTTAAACCTTCAATTTTTTAAAAAATTTTAACTTATCAAGCTTTTCTAGAGGGCATGCAGATGCTAATTATTTTTCAAGTCTGTATTTTTATTTTTTTTTTAATTTACAAATACACTTTAACATGGCGTTTATACCTGAGTAGAGTTAATCAGAAGGTAGAAAACATACCTCACTTACCATATCTCTTTTGAAATCCGAATCTCCCTCTTCATCACTACTATCTTCTGTCGTGGCTCCCCTTTCATCAATGCCCTCTTCTTCTTGATGTGAAGTCATCAGTGCAAGCCCGGTATATTCCTTGAGATCTGAATCTTCTGATGAGAACTCATCCCATATTGCGTTTAGGTTGTAGGCTTTTTACTTTGTTGCTCTTTTTCCTTTGTTCTTTAATTTGGGATAGTTTTACTTGACGTGTCCCTCTTCGTTGCATTAATAGCATTTTATCTTTCTGCGAGAGTGTTGGCCTACATCTCATTAAACTTATTAGATTTAAAATTTTTTAAAAACTTCCTTATCATATATGCTGCTTCCTCTTCATCAGCTGCAGATACTTTATCATTTTGGGTCCTCCTTGAGTGAATGGTAATGTTGTCTATTTTTCTTAGATTTCCTACACATTAAGACTCGTGAAGTTTTAAAGTACAGAATAATTTTTCAAAAGTACTTATTGTTGGACCTTGGATAGCTAGAGGGGGGATGAATATAGCCAGCCACTCGAAATTACTCCCCTCTTGAGCTTTTCTTTCTGCGATCAGATTAGCAGCGGAAACAAAACAGCAGAAAGAAATACAGAGAAGGAAGAACAAACCAAACAAACGCTAACACCGTGATGTACAAGGTTCGGGGATAACTTGCCCCTACTCCTTGGCGTGCCCGTGAGGTGGGCGATCCCTTGATCGTCGGCAGATCAAGCCCCGGTGAACTTAGATAAGATAGAGCCTCCTTCTCGGTGGAGAAACCTCTCCACAGATCTCACGGATGATGGAACTTGAGTACAGGAGATCACACAAGAAGGAATGCTCACTCAGATCTCACAAGTATGTAGTAGAACGCTTAAGCACAAAGCAACAGAGAGCACGAACACAGCCCAGCCAAACTTCCCAAGTTTCTGTCTTGTTCACCTCAGCTCCTCTGCTTCCAGCTTCGTCTCTTAAGCTCCTGCTCAACGTCGCCAGCTTCATCAGCACCACTGACCCACACCCTGACTCACTGACCTCTCTGAGCACTCAGTCCACTAGACACTCCTCCAGCTGAGCCTCCGTCAGTTGCCAGCCGCGCCTTCGTCAGTTGCCAGTTGCGCCAGACGCCGTTGAGACCTGAAAACACAATAGATCCAAACCTGCTCCATGGAAAGTCCTCCATTGACCCTACTTGAGTATTTGAATCCTCTTGTATCACCTGCACACTCCAACAGACGCTTAGCAATGCATATCAAAACATATCAGCGGTGTATCAGAGAATCGGCAGAGAAAACAGTAGCGATCAGAGCATCTGACAGCAGCCTGATCGGTCACCAGACCGATCAGGAAGCAGCCTATTCGGTCACCAGACCGATCAGGACACTCTCAGACTGATCAGGCTCCAGCCTGATCGGACATAGTGAGAAGCTCACGACATTTGATCGTTCACCAGAACGATCTGAATAGTAACCCTGAACGGTTACCAGACCGATCAGGAGATGAACAGAAGTCAACCCAAAACTCTCTGTTCGCAGCCTGATCGGTCACCAGACCAATCAGGAAGCAGCCTGATCGGTCACCAGACCAATCAGGAAGCAGCCTGATTGGTCACCAGACCAATCAGGATGGTCCCAGACCAATCAGAATGGCCCCAGACCAATCAGGCTGTGCCCTGATCGGTCACCAGACCAATCAGGCTATGGCCTGATCGGTCAC
This sequence comes from Boesenbergia rotunda, assembly GCA_024364735.1. NCBI lineage: Eukaryota > Viridiplantae > Streptophyta > Magnoliopsida > Zingiberales > Zingiberaceae > Boesenbergia > Boesenbergia rotunda. Next base: position 703,345 of record JAGFNQ010002314.1, on the reverse strand, counting down.
CAGACCGATCAGGAGATGAACAGAAACCAACCAAACCTTTCTGTTCTCTCCCTGATCGGTCCCCAGACCGATCCGGAGTCCCTGATCGGTCCCCAGACCGATCAAGAGCCGAACAAAATACATCCAAAGCCTCTGTATGCTCCCTGATCGGTCACCAGACCGATCAGATGAGCTGGATCGGTCGCCAGACCGATCCACAAGAGTGAATACCGTGCTAAATTCCCTGATCGATTACCAGACCGATCCAGCCAAGGTCAAATCTACTCTAAGTCACAAGAACAAGCCTCCAGCCCTTCCCTGACTCGTTCTTAGTCCCCCGGACTAAGACTCCGTGCCCAGTTTCACTCACCGGGACTTCAACCTAACCCTCCAAGCTAGGACCTAGCCTTCCAAGCTAGGACTTTTCACCCAACCCTCCAAGCTAGGACTTTTCACCTAGCCCTCCAAGCTAGGACTTTTCACCTAGCCCTCCAAGCTAGGACTTTTCACCTAACCCTCCAAGTTGAGATTTTTCACCTAACCCTCCAAGCTAGGACTTTTCATCCAACCTTCCAAGTTAGGACTTTTTACCTAGCCCTCCAAGCTAGGACTTTTCACCCAACCCTCCAAGCTAGGACTTCTCACCTAGCCCTCCAAGCTAGGATTTTTCACCTAGCCCTCCAAGCTAGGACTTTTCACCTAGCCCTCCAAACTAGGACTTTTCATCAAACCCTCCAAGTTGGGATTTTTCACCTAACCCTCCAAGTTAGGACTTTTCACCTAGCCCTCCAAGGTAGGACTTTTCACCCAACCCTCTAATTTAGGATTTCATCAACCTAGCCCTCCAGGCTAGGACCTGTCCCTCTAAGCCAGGACTTTTCACACCTAGCCCTCCAAGCTAGGATTTTTCACATGCCAGCGTGCGATCTCCCGATCCACCTGGACTTAATCCGAATTCAACCAAATTTGAATCAAACTTAAATCCGTGTCAAACACCAAAATAACAACTTGGCCAGACTGCATCAACACTTATCTCTAAGTTCTAGGAGATATAATATGAGTCTACTATAGATGTCCATTCCGGAGTTCTTGAAAATGCATTTAAACCATACCTTTAAGCATCTCGGTTAGTTATCGTTTCCCCGAGATTCGTGAATTCAGTGATTAATTCTTTTATCCTCGCGTGTTGCACACCATCTCTCCTTCTTCCTTACGGCGGTTGATGAGTTAGTTCCTAAGGATATCTCATCGTGTCAACTTCGCTTCCGAGGTTCCTTCGTGCAACTCAAGAAATTTCTCCCAAAGCTCTTTCGCTGACTGGAAGGTCCCGATTCAGTTGTCTTCTTGTGACGGTAAAATGGTTAGCAGATGAAATTCTATTTTACTATTTGCTACCAAGTCCGCTTGCTCCTTCCACAGGCTTTTGTTTTTGGGTTTGTTGTCAGTGTCCTTGGGAGCTACAAAATTATTTTTCATAATTAATAATAAATCAAAATCTGTTTTAAAGAATACATGCATCTTGCTCTTCCAGCTCGCGAACTCCCTCTCGAACTTTGGTGGGTAGATGACCAGTTAAACCAATTTATTAATTCCTTCAGACGGTGATTAATCCTTCTGGAGCATCTTGGCTCTGATACCAATTGAAGGTAATCGTGCGGTTAACAAGAGGGGGATGATTTGCTCCAGAAAATTAAAACAAGATCTTATATTTTCGCTAAATAAAGATGATAGTTAGTTTAAACAAAACAAACATTAATAGAATTAAAAAAGATAAAAAGAAAGAGGCAACCATAATTACTTGATTTGCAACCAGGGAGCTTGCTTATCCAAGGAAAAATAAAGTGCAGATCTCCTGAATAACTCCTTCGGGCGGAGAAGCCTCTTACATGATGAAAAGTTCTGAAAAATAGAATAGATTACAAGGAATTCATTTACAGTGAATGATTACTTTGGAACTGAGCTTTGGGGACCTATTTATAACCCCGAAAATTTTATCCGAATGCTGACGTGGCATAATAGGAGTGCCCGAGTGCTTGAGGACGCCTGACATGTGGCCTCAAAGTTTATTCATTGCGCAACGTTCGCAAACGACTCTATTGGGATAAAAACTCGTCTGGGGCGCCCGTATGCTCTGTGGCGCCCGAGAGTAGAGGTGCCCGAGAGCACACGGGAGCCCGAGTGACTTTGGTCAGCACCTTGCTGATCAGTTCTCTAGTAAGTCTTCGTGGGTGATCTCGAGCCTTTCAGAGTCGGGCTCACCTGAACCCTCCTTTTGTCACGCCCCGAGACCCAGGAGCTGCTGATCCAATAGAAAATCGGACAACACCTCCCCTGTTCGGCGGACAATTTACACATACACACAACAACATATATAGACAACCACGCAATATATTGGCCTCTGGCCTCAAATCAAGATAAAATCGACAACGGAAACAGTAAAAATCATACTTGACGCGGACCGGTCCGACTCTCGACAAAACACAAGACATAAGGGCCACCATGGCTCACAAAATACAACTATACTGCCGTATAGTTTGACCAAATCCGACACGAACATAACAGCGGAAAAGGAAAAGCATACCAACGCTAGAAAATGAAACCAACAATGCTACTAACGAATATAGCCCAAAACTCCGAAAGTATCTCGACGAGTACGCGAAACCGGGACAGGCTGTCGGGCACGCTCTAGTCAATCATCCTGAAATAAAACAAGATGCCAACGGGTGTGAGTCCTAGAACTCAGCGAATATCTCATCATACATGTATATATACTAGATATTCTACAATAGCAACAGGACAATAAACTACTCCAAATAAACGACATAGACAGAAATAAACCAACTGGAAGAGCAACTAAGATATACCATACCAACGTAGTCGCGTAGCCAAGACCCGACCCAAGGGTCTCCTGTAGGCACATGACAATCACATAAAGCATCAAGTGAAATCAAACACAAGTAAGAACAGTATAAAGAATACACAAGTGCAATGACATGGTCACCCCTGCCGTCGGTCAGACATCGTCACCTATGTCACCTATGTACGTGAGGAAGCTGAGCGGAGGCCACCCTCCGACGTAGGGCTGTGACTACCGTCTATACTCTGCCATCGCTACTACTGAGCAACCGAGCAGACGGGATGCTGCGGGCGTAACACTCCTACGCGAGGCCTATCCTGGCGACAACACTATCAGCCTCAGGTCCTCTCGGAAATATATCTCCATCTGAGTGTTACCCCTACCCCATATATATATGAATGGGGGAGAGATCTCTCTCTCTCATCTCCTGGTATATGGACCACTCAAGGAGGGACCTCTGTCTGCACCACGCTCCGATTTACTAACCCATGAGTGCATGAGCGGGGCAGCACAGAGCACACTACCCATACTCCGTCAACCACTAACCCATGAATGGCCGTATGGGTAGGTCCATATGGCTGTCGACCTAGCTCACCCAAAAGGGGCCCCTGATCGACAGTGATGCATAGTGCACGATGATGCATAACACTGGTCAAACAGCATCCACTATCTAGTCCACCTATATCAACATGATATGCAAGGTTCGTGAATAATGCACCATAACCTAAGTCCTAAAGGTTTAGATATCAAACGCTAAGTCTAGCATATAAAGTATCAGCCAGACAAAATAGAATAGATATACAGTTATCTATCATTCTATTGCTACAGAAAGAGTATCAAGCATATACACACATATCAGGACTAATCTGAAAGAGAAGTCAGAGATACCCGCCTCAGCGTAGAAGTCTGAAAGTGAAGAGAGCTCTCCGTCCAAATAATATCCGCAACTGACTGATCGAGTCAATGACCTGCAGTCAACCATATAAATTTAGCTATTTACCTAGAATAGTAATTAGCTAAACTAACATACCATACCGTATAAAAGCTATTCTTTATTACCCCAAATTATAGGACTTAGGCTCTACTTAGATTTAGCCTAATCCTCTTCAAAGTTAGATTCAGCTTTAACCTAACCAAACACCCAACTATATAACTAACCATACTCGGGTCCAAGTAGTACGAGTGAAGCCAGCCTCTGCCCATACCAACTCACGGCAAAAAACCGAAACCCTCACAGCAACCTCTCTATCACCAAAACCAGCCCCAAGTGGAACATACAAGCAATCCACCCAACCTACCCACTGACCAAGTAAATGATTAACTCCACGTGATCAGATCCAAAGAAGATTAGTCAACACACACATAAAACCCAATTAGAATCGATCCCCTATCCCATTCGAACACGCACAGATCAGGTAATTCACAGAACCTAAGGAGCACCCAAATCCTCCACACAGCCAACCGTGAACCTGCAGTACACCAAGATTCATCCCAAAACAGAATTTCCAATATAAATCCGAGTATATGGCAAGGATCAAAATCCGAAGAACCCAGATCTGGCAAACCACATCCCGAATCCCAAATCGAAAATCAAGATTCATTACCCGAAGCGGCGTCGGTTCCTAATCTGTCTCAGCCTTCAACCAGAACAAATCCCCTCCAAGAAACCAGCCCAAATGACTTCAACCGCAACTAGGGTTCGCAGAGAGGAGAAGACCAAGGAATGCTCAGGCGGCTAGGGTTCGCAGGGAGAAGAAGATAGGGAAAAGGGTCGGCTCGGCTACGCTCGCGAGGGAGAAGACGAGGAAGAAGAGTCGCCCACTCCGTGCCCTCGGTTCGCCAAGAAGAAGAAGACAAGGAAAGGAATCGCTTCGGCGTTTCCGGAGATGAGGCGTGATGCGAGGAGAGGAAAAGGAAGAGCAACCGAAGATGGCAGGGGATCAAGGTTTTAATTGAGGAAATTAAAGGATTGGTCCTTTTTGCGAAAAAACCCCTGTTACTTTAGCCATTCGCACAAAAGCCCCCAACTCTTGAGTTTATTGCCTTTTTAGCCCCTTAAATCTTCCATATTCTAACACCTTTGGCCTTCTCCTCGAACGTGCTTCCACCCGGCTTCTCGTCCCTCGGACATCGCACACGTCCTTCTCGCTCTATCGGCATACTCTTCCGCAAACTTCCGCGTCCCTCGGATGCACCGAGCCCATCAACTCCCTTCCCATGTCATCTTTCTCGTCCGTTGCATCTTCCGCTCAACTTCCTGTGCTCCTAAGCTCCTACACATTTAGACGTAAGGATCAAAAGATAACATGACTTAACTTGATTCAGTTGATCATGTTATAATCTACATGTAATTTTTACAGCTGTAACTGAGTCGGTATTTAAATAAGATTTATCATTAAAAAGATATGATTTGTTTTTTTGACGGGTATAGATATTATTTCATATTATTTTATATATCTATTTATAAGGAAGATCATTAGGTTAAGATTAAATAAATTTTCATAATTTATTCTTTTAAGGGTGTGAAATTAGGGAAATGATTGAAAGAGTGAATTTGGGAGAGTAAAAATTATAGTGAATGACGTGCAGTTAATGTATACATGTTCGATCGTCGATCGGACACCACCGACGACCTCTGATTGCCGTCCCGAATCAAACTATACATTGGGAGGACGGTGAACTCGTCAGGATCGCCGGCAACGGTGAACCCATCGAAATCGACGGTCAATGATGCGAGATCGCAATTGCGGCGATCCCCGACGGGTTCATCGTGCCCCCCGGGTATAGTTTGGTTCGGGGCGGCGGCCGAAGGCCGCCGGTAGTGTCTGATCGACAATCGGACGTCGGACGTGCCGTCAATTGACGATCAAAAATTTCACCGAGACAATTCATTTTTACTGTACGTATTATTACTCATAAAATTATTTTAATAAATCGTTAAAATGTCGATTTTAATTTTTATCAAGAGGAAGCATGTGGAACTTGGCATGCATCTAATAGTCGTTAGATTTAAGTCCATGTGGAATGCATTGGTGATGAATATATATGGGATGTTATCATAGAGATTTAAAATTAAAATTTAATAAAATAGTATGTCAGACATATAACATCTGTGTTAATATATTTATCTTTTTTATGATAATTTTAAAATGGATTAATACAAATATTAAAAATGACTCCTTTTAATATACGTACGTCGTTAAAAATGACTCCTTTTAAAATACAAATATTAAAAACTCAAGTTGTCTGATGTTACTGGATCAACTCGTATTATTTTAATACAATAATTTAGTTTTAAATAAATAAAATGTCAAGTAGCATTATTTTATTTCGTTATATTGTATTATTTTAATACGATAAGTTGACTTAATTAAAATAAAAGATCAAGTTGTATTATTTTAATACAACAAGGTAGTTAATATAAAATAAATAAAAAAATCAAATCAAATTATCTTATCACGCAATTAATTTTGATTAGGCCATTTAATTAAGTTGAATCTAGGCCAGCTTTACTTTAAAATAAAACTATTTTTTAAAATATATTTATATATATAATTAAATCAAAATATGCCAATTTTAATTCAACCAAATCAAATCGAATCAATGTTATTAGAGCAAAGATTTGACTTTAATTTAAATTCCAAATATACTGTGTGTGTTCATCCTCGTAGCAAAGAGAGAAATGAAGACAATTTAATGGATTTCAAATAATTGTTTTTATTAAACAAATTGACCTATAAGAATCAAGAAATTAAAGAAAAATAATCAATTTGCACTGCATATTTAGATTTTTTGTTTGTTTCAAAATGCCCTTGGAGTTGATACAATTGAAGGTCTATTAGTTATCTCTCAAGTCCATGCTGTTCGTTATCAGCTATAGCATATTTTATATGAATTTTTTCATCAAATAAGACACATAATTATGAAATGTTAAATTTCTAGACTGTTCGCTACTTACACTTTTCAATTTACTTTTGTCAAAAGTTTTTATAGAATCGAATCGATCATTTTAAATTGGACTGTTATCTAATTCATTATTTTTTTATTTTTATTTGTTTGGAAAGGACCAATTAAATGAAAATACTCCAGTGTAATTTTCAAGATCCAGTATTGTTCATCTTTTAGCAACAAGAAGTTCGCAATTTTTAGGCAGTAAATAAACAAAGTAGATGCATAAAAGTTTATCTGCATCCGCTCAATAGTCCAAAACTAGATTTATAAAACAAACCAAAGGTAGTGAGCTTACTTTATTAGTGATTATAATAATTATATTTTTGTTTTTTTAATACACTTAAAATGTTATATATATATATATATATATATATATATATATATATATATAATATATATATATATATATATATATATATATATATGGACCTTCGACTCTACATCTACGCCAACATTAAAGGCGCTTCGAATTCGAATGTAATTGGAGGCGCCTTCACTGGTCGCGGTAGATTTTTTTTTTTTATAGTTTAGAGTTTAGGATTTAGAAATTGAGATATAGTAGATTTAATATAATAATATTTTTCTTCTGGAGTTTAAGTTTCCCTCTTGAGTTATAGTGTTCAAGATAATAAATTTTAAATACTCACGGGATATATTATATGTATTTAAGATTTAAGATTTAGGGATTTAGTTATTATGAGTTTAAGTTAATAAGATTTTTCTTTTAGGGTTCAGGCTTTCCTATTAGGTTATAGTGTTTAAGATAAAAAAATTAAATTTTAGATGTTCATGAGATATAGATTATATTTGAAAAAATATTGATTTTTTAAAATAAAATTAAACTGAGACACCTAAATTTGATTCGAATATAGGTGTTTCAACTATTTAAAAAAAACACTATTTAAAAAAAAAAGTTATTCGACTTGTGGCGCCTCTTATGCATGGGAAGCGCCTCAACTCGGGGCGTGGATAAGTGCGGAGTAAAGGTCCATATTTTATCATTTCTCTATTTAATTTTGTTAAACTATGGACCAAATGTTGTAGACTCATCCACACATCTACTCTTTTTTTTTTTTAAGTGATTGAGATGCCTCCCTGTAATGGGGGGCGCCTTAGCGCGGACGAGTCCGCTGCATTTGATCAGTATTTTAATAAAATCCCCCTCTCTCTCTATATATATAATTTTGATATGTCACACCCTTTATGCCACACAACCCATGAGCATCTCATTTTAGTTTTTTTATGTATTTTGTTAAGTTTCCGATTATATCAATCAGATTTTAGTTTTGAGGTGCTCACGGGATGTGCGACTGCAGACCTTATGACGCACATCCCGTGAGGACCTCAAAATTTTTTTATTTTTATTTTAATTTTTACTTAATATTATTATCCAACATCTAAATTTTAAAAGAAAAATTTTATTGGCATAAGCTGGAGCTTAAAAAAAATTGAGGTGCTTAAAAAAAATTGAGGTGCTCATGAGGTATAAGCGTAAAGATATATAGGTAATGTTACACTGCACATCTTATATCACACACTCCGTGAGCAAGTAATTTTTTTTAAAAAAAACTTAATATTAGAGCTTAAATTTTAAATTTTAATATCAAAACCTTAAGGGTGTGGTTCAAATTATCATACATGACCTTAGTTATATGATTACCAGATAATCACATAACCAAGGTTATGGGAAATGAAATATAAGTTAATGTCGTTTGATTAAATTTAGATGATCAAACAAAATCATGTTTGTTTGGAGGTAATAGTATATAATCTAATGTAATATTTTACCATATTATCCATTAGTTTAAAATTAAAGAGAATGATATTGTATACTTATTTAAATTAAAAATGAAAAAATAAAATAATATTTTATACATATTCAAATTTTAAAAAAATTATATCAATCGTCGGATTAACGATTTAAGATTATATTTATTTTAATTATTAAAAATTATAATATTAAAAATATATAATAATAATAGTCGTCGTCAATCGTTGTCCGTCGTCGGTCGGACCCGCCGCGGTCGTTGGTCGATCACCGGTTGTCGGTTATCGGTCAGTCGTTGGTCGTCGGTCGTCGGTCGGAGCCGCCGCCATTCGTTGGTCGTCGATCAGCCGCCGGTCATCGGCCGGAGCCGCCGCCGCCGGTCGCCGGCCGGCCGGCCACCGCCCGGCCGCCACCGTCAGTCGATTGTCCGCCGTATGGGTTGACTGCGAGTTGTAATTTAGTTAGTTATTAAGGGTATTTTTGACTTAAAATGTAAATATTGAGGGATAATTTGGGAAAGAAAAGTTCTTTAATCTCAGAATCAAGAAAAACCTTAATTTTCTTTGGTTTTTCTATTCTTGATTGCATGCCCTTTTTGCTGACGTATCGGACATGAATCATTAATCAGGAATACTCGATTATCTAAACCAAATAGGTTTTTCGTTGATAATCTTAGATGGATAATCAAGGTTATCAAAAATAACCTCCAACCAAACACACCCTAAATAATTAAACTCGAAATTTAAAAAAAAATTACTAGACACCGCACAATATATAATTTAATGGCCCTAATATTTTTGAGATCCGAACATAGACCTCAGTGGCATATGCCTTAGCTCTGACTTCATCTTGGATCATAAGAAAACTCCTAGAGCAATAATATATATTATTGCTCTTGGAGTTTAATTAATGATCCTGACGTCATGTTGGAACACAGATCCAACATTTATGAAACATCTGCAAAGAAAAATTAACTAGTCTTCTTGGTTCTTCTTCACTGCTATCAGGATAGCATTCCAGCTCTGTCCAGCTTCAACAAGGTAACGAAACCATCTTTCTTCTTGACTTATTATTCTATGGCAAAACAGATGTGATATATATATTCCTCTTTGTTGCTCTTTTTTTAATTTGGTTTGTATTACAGATTAATTTGTTTCTGAGATCTCAGGTATACTATATGCTTTTGCTTCTATTACAGATTTGTTTCTGAGATTCCAGCTAATATGTGTTTTTTAATAGACGAAAGATGATTATGAATACTGTCTAATTTATCTAAAATCGTTGATCAGTAGCAGCAGCTATATATGGACGTAGTCTCGCCAATACTGGAGATTCCCGGTGCAAAACATGTCATCAATAAACTAATTGATGCAGTCCTTACTTATGCGCAAGATCAATACTACTGGAAAACTAACTTGCAAGAAGAAGTGCAAAAGCTTAAACAATTTCTTCCTCAGATCCAAGCTGTTGTTAGCCTTGCCGAACATAGATTAACTATGTCAGAATCTTCTGATCCAGCATTAATGGAGTGGCTGTGGCAGTTCAGGGATGGGATCGATGAGGCTGAGGAAGTGCTGGATGAGCTGAAATATCTAGAACTGAAAAAGAAAGCTAACAGTGACAAAAATAAACTCTCTAGAATGGTTGATACTTCCGTTAAAGCTGCAAAAAGATTACTGAAATTTGATGATATTCCTAAGAGGTTAAGTACATGTGTAAAGAACTTAAACATCTCTGCTTCAGGTGTCAATAATTTTCTGGCATTGGTCCCGCCAACAGGTGGCACCGGCACCGGACAAATGCAGCAGGAGAGTCTAACATTGTCTAATCAGAGTAGGATTACGTTTCCTTCTCCTGGATTATCATTCAAAGGACGTCAGGAGGAAAAAGGGAAAATCATCCAGTATTTGTTGGGAGAAGAATCTGAAATTCAGATCAATCAGAATGTGCATTGCCTTCCTTTGGTAGCTATTGGTGGTATGGGGAAGACTGCGCTCGCTCAACAAGTCTTTGATTATTTTGAAAACGAGAAAAAGGAACACTTCAACATCAAAATCTGGGTGTGTGACTCCTTACCCAATCTCAATGCATCAAGTCTTATGAAGAAAATTCTAGAGTATTTAATTGACGGATCTGAATCTGGGCCATTGGAACGGATACCAACTAAGCTCAAGGAGAAGTTACATTCCAAAAGATTTTTACTTGTCCTAGATGATGCTTGGGATGACAAAAACAAGAGAGAGTGGGAGAAACTATGTATTCCATTGATACATGGCCAAAAGGGTAGCTGGATAATATTAACAACTAGATTGGAATCAGTTGCGAAGATGGCCTCAAATGTAATCAAAGGAGGCACAATGAAGTCAATGACATTGCAGGGCTTATCAAAGGATGAATGTCGTTCACTGCTCTACGAGCATGCATTTGTTGATCAAGACCCAAATGAATTCCCACTGCTTGAAAAAATTGGCGAAGAAATAGTGGAGAAATTGCATGGCGTGCCTCTTCTAGCAAAGTCAATTGGAGGAGCATTAAATAGTGAACTGAAAGTGGATCACTGGACGAGAATTTCAAGAAGTGAAGTTTGGAAAATGCCACAAGATTCAAACTCTGAATTCATTCCAGCTCTAACACTCAGTTACAAGATGCTTCCACCACGCTTGAAGCGGTGCTTTTCCTACTGTAGCATATTTCCTCAAGATTACAAATTCAATAAGCAAAGGCTAGTGTGCATGTGGGTGGCAGCAGGCCTAATTTATTCGGATGGATCAGAGGAGGGCTCAGATGAGGACATAGCTAATTATTGCTTTGATATGTTGTGCCACAAATCTTTCTTTGATATTCATATAAGCAATCTTTCTTGGAAGAGCAATGCACTTTATGATTTAAAAGAAGACTGCTATTACACCATGCATGATATGCTGAATGGTCTTGCTCGCCATGTCTCACGCTATGAATGTTGTCGAATTGTGCATGACAGTACTCCAAATTACATTTTGGATTATAATACCATTCGCCATATATCTATATCTATTGCCAGTACAGATGCTCAACTCGGTGCCCTAGCTACAATGGTGTGCAAATTCAAGCACTTGCGAACCCTCTGGATAGAAGACTATTATAGTGGTTCTCAAAAACTTGATGGTTTTATTCGAGACGCCTGTAACTCACCGAAAAGAATTCGAGTATTGATTATTGAGTCTGATCAGTGTTTGGAAAGCTTCAGTGACTTTGTAAAACTACGATTTCTTGAAATTTCAGCACCACCATCATCACTATCAATCTGTAAGTTCTACTTCTTACAAGTTCTAATTGGAGAGTGCGATGTCATTCTGGATAAAGACACAAGCAAGTTGAGCAACTTGAGACATCTATACAGAGTTAAGAAGGATGTACTTTTCTCAGTTGCTGAAGTAGGAAAGTTAGCATCCCTCCAAGAATTATGCTTCTCTGTGGGCGCAGAACCCGGATATAGAATTGATGAGTTGATGAATATGAATAATCTCCGCCAATTATGTATTGTAAAACTTTCCAATGTGCATAATCTTGACGAGGCCAATAACGTCAACTTGGGGAGTAAAAGTTATCTTACAAGCTTGAAACTGAACTGGGAGGACAATAAGGACTGGGATGAAGCAAGTAGTAATCCTGGCCATGATCAACAGGAGGTTCTGGCGGCTCTACAACCTCCTCCCACGATTAGAGAACTCATCGTTTTATGGTATAAAGGTGGTAGGCTCGCACCGTGGATGAATACTCAATCTCTTTCTCGGCTTGAATCTCTTGAATTATATGCTTGTACAAATTTGAAAGAGCTGCCCCCTCTATGGAAGTTGCCCTGCCTTAAGTTAATAAAATTGAGTCACATGGAAGCTATAAGAAGATTGGGTTGTCGCTCCTCCAATCCAATTGACAAACAACAATTTCCGGTTTTAGAGGAACTTGAGTTTTATGATCTTCCCCTCTTGAAGCAATGGAATGGTGCGGGTGACTATAAATGGTTCCCTCGTCTCAAAAGGTTTAAAATTGAAAACTGTCCCGAACTAACGAAAATCCCGCACCTTCCATTGTCTATAGAGAATATTCGCATGAGGAAGTTGGGGTTAGATGGTCTTCCACTGTCCTACAAGTGTTCTAATGGTTCTATGACATTTGGAGGATTTCAGCAGCTAATGTCCCTCGAGTGCCTTGAAATTGTAGATATTGGATCAATTGGTGAAGAGGATGATAATTTCCTTCCGTCCTCACTGAAAAAACTCAGACTTGAAAATCTTGACAAACTCAAAGATTTGGCAAGTTATCTACGAGGTCTTACTTCGCTCACTGAATTGTCATTAAGTTGTTTACGGGGCATGACATCACTTCCGTTAACAAATGAGCTGGAACATCTCACTACACTTCGAAGCTTGCATATTTGGCATTGTCAAGACTTGACTTCACCTGGAGGCTTATCTATTATAAAATCACTTAAATATCTTATTATTGATGATTGTTGGAATTTCCTTTCTGCTAAGGTTGAGTCACAGGAATTTTTAACAGACAACACAAGGATGCCTGCGGCATCATCTTCCTCAGTTTTTGATCACTCTACGAGTAATAAAGCTGTTAGCATCCTTCCATCCTCACTTGAATCCCTAAAATTTTCAAGGTCTAAGATTTCTCAAGAGTCGTTGGGTTGCTGCCTTCAAGGGCTTACCTCCCTCAAAAGATTAGATGTATCATATTGCAAGCATTTGGAGTCTCTTCCCAACATAGAGTATCTGCATAATTTGACAGCGTTGCAGACATTGCGGATTTCTAAATGTGTAGAATTATGTAAATTGGAGTCATTGACGGCACTTATCTCCCTCAGAGAATTGCATATTGACAACTGCCCCAAGTTACTCTCTACAACATTTTCCACTGTACACAATCCTGCAACAACAACAGAACAAAGTTCAACAAAGATAAAGATGGGAACATTACCTTCACTTGAAAGTATTGAGATTGGCGACATCTTCTATCTACCCATGTTGCCGATTCCAGAAAAGCTAAAGGCCCTTGCTATCAAATATGAAATCACCAAATTCACTTGCTTTCCTTCTGAGATAGAGGAGTGGTTGTTGCAATGCCGGGAGTCTCTGGAAGATTTAGGATTGGGACAGATGCCTCATCTGCAATCTTTACCCGCTATTTTGGAGAGATTTTCTTCGCTCAAGATTTTTAGAATATATGATGCTCCAGAACTCAAGTCGCTACCCAGGATGCCTGCCTCACTGATGCGACTGACGATTAATAGATGCAGTGCAGAACTTGAGAAGCGTTGCCAAAAGAACATCGGTCAGGACTGGCCTAACATCAAGCACATCCCTTACATTTATATTAGAGCGGTCAAAGAGGACAAGGACAAGGTGTGTTAATGCTAACAAGGAATCACCACATTGTTCATACTGCATTTTGTGTTTACTTATTAACACTTACCATCCCATAGAATAAATTTTCTCAAATTGCTCGTGTCCATTTTATTCTCTGAGCTATTTAATAATCATTATGTTGCTTATTTTGTGTTCTATACGTATCACCTCAAGCTTGGCATTTTAATAATCTTTAAAATACCAACCACTATACCTGATCATTTATCAAAAGGGCAAGTTATCAATTTGGACCCAATCACTTTGTGTTTTATGTTTTCGTTTTCAATTCATATAGAAAATAAACAACCAAGACAAGAACCCACACTTTGTGATAGTACCCACCTTGGGCTTGGGTGTTGTTTTCAACACTTTTAAAACACAATTGATTTACTTGATGTATTCATTAGAAGGGCCACACTTCTAAAACACATCGGAGTTCCAAAGAGATTGATGCTTCTGTTAAAGTTGCAAAAGAATTACTGAAATTTGATGATCTTCTTGGGAAATTAAGGGCACCTGTGAACAATTTGAATGCCACTGCTTGCTTCACAGATGTTATTTCCTCTTCATCAGCTGAAAATTCTTCATCTGATTCAATCTTTCTTGTGTTCAGGGCGATATTTTCCAGGTTTCCTTTTCTTCTTGGATATCGAGATTCGTGAAGCTTGAGAACCGCTACCCGAAATTGAAAGATAAAAAGGAGGAAGAAAATAAATCCAAGCACGCAAACTTGAAAGCTACGTGGGACGATTCGTCATCAGAGTCTGAACTCGATGACACTACAGAAGGAAGCAACGATGAAGGAGGAGCATCCAGTTTCAGAGACAACGAAATGATGAGTGAGGTATGCAAATTTTCTCCAGACAAGTTATATTCCGGTATAAAGTCAATGATTAAGTTGTTGTGCAAACTTAGATTTAAAACATTGATCTAAAAAGGAAATTGGTAACGGCTTGTCGGCTTGAAATTTTGATAAACTAAAAGTTGAAAATGAAGAACTTCAAGAACAAATAAGGTTGTTGAAAACTCATTCATGTTCAAACATTTCTAATTCAAAAATTAAATATTACGGAGGGCTTCACTAGTACATAAGAAATTACAAGGGTAAAATTATAATAGTGCCCAAAAATAATATTCCATCTAAATTTTTGATTAATCCTGTAAGTAGAAATTTATATTAGGTATCTTAATCTGTTTTGAAATATTAGCTTATTTTTTTCGGATGATAAAATTTAATAAAATACTTTTAAATTTTCAAAGTTCTTTGAAAATTCTTTTAAAGCATGTTTAATCAGAATTAATTTGTTTTAAATTTTTTTTATAATAGAAAATAATTTTATCTACTCGGAGAAATTTTTCAAAGTTTTTTTACTGATATATAAATTTTTGTGATTTTTCTAAAAATCTTTTTTTCTAATTTCATAAATACTCAAAAAGTTATTTTTGAAAATTTTGAGTTTTTAGGAACTACACGTTATATTTTGACAATTAAAAAAATTATCAATAATTTTGGAGTAAAATTCGAATTTTAAAAATTATTTTTTGAAAATACTTAGTTCTGCAATGAAATTTATTTTCCTACACATAGAAAATTCATTTCTTTAGGAAAATTTTTACAGAAACTAACTGATCAATTTTCTACTTTAATAACAATTTTGAGAATTTTTGGATCAGTTGATAAATTTTTATGAATTTCTTATAAAAAATTGAAGTGTTATTCTAAAAAAAAA
The DNA here is from genome assembly GCA_024364735.1 of Boesenbergia rotunda. Taxonomy (NCBI): domain Eukaryota; kingdom Viridiplantae; phylum Streptophyta; class Magnoliopsida; order Zingiberales; family Zingiberaceae; genus Boesenbergia; species Boesenbergia rotunda. Next base: position 687,667 of record JAGFNQ010002314.1, on the reverse strand, counting down.
AATACTTTGAGGAGTTTTTTTTTTCTTAAAAAAATCAATTTTTTTGGAAGTTAACCATTGCATTTTGGCCATTAAGAAAAATTATCAAAAAAATTTCGAAGTCAAAATTGAATTTTGAACTCGAAAATGCTAAGTTTTGGAATGAAAATCGTCTTTCCTATACTTAGAAAATTTTGTGTTGTTATTAAAGTTACCTATTTTTAAGTGTAATTATAATTTAATTTTAATATTTTTTCTAGGCAAACTCACTTAGAGTGTTTTTTAATTAATTAACCCCTATTTTTAGATTTGATCAAAGGGAGAGAATTATGAGGATTAAGTTTAGGGGAGGCCAATTAAACTTAATTGCAATATATTTCCTATTTTAAACTGCAATATGTGTTTTATTGATTAATATTATTTTCTTGTTTGGTTTATCCTAATTTAACTTGGGTTGATGCACATCAAAATGGGGGAGATTATAAGTACCCTAGGTTAGTTTTGATGTGATCAACCAATTTAAGTTAGGTCTTGATTGGTTTAATCCTTGTGTCTAAGTGTGTAGGAACTTAGCAACACAATAAACCTTTTTTGATGATTAGTAGTAATTCAAAGTCAGTCTTGAAGAATATCTCCATCCAGCGTTTCTATATCGCGAACTCCCCCTCGAACATTGGCGAGTAGATGCTCAGTTCGGCCATCAAATTCTGGCTTTAGGTGGCGATTAGTCCTCCTGAAGTTGTTGGGCTCGGATACCACTTGTTGTTGTGTTATCTTCCTAGCTTTAGGGGACTATTTATAGTCCAAAAATAAATGTTATCGTTGTGTTGATGTGTCACTGAGGCGCCTCAGTTATAATTTGAGGCGCCTCAGTTGGATAACATTTTATCCACAACGCCAATGGTAACTGTTAAATATGGAGTTCTTGGGGGGCTAAAGTGCTTAAAAATACAAAATTAGGGGTGGAGTTTGAATTATCAAGGTTTGAAGGGTATATTTGCAAAATGTCACCCACTTACGGATCCCATTTTCTCCTCCTCTTCTTCGCAAGTTTTGCCGAGCCAACCCACTCCTCGTCGAGGCCTCTTTCTCCTTTCCCCCAAGTGACGGTTTCTCCGAGCGATCCATTGTCGTTTGCCCTATCTCCTCGTGAGATTCTCCCCCCGATGCCGCCACACGCACGCGGGCCATTTCCCCTCGATTTCGCTCGACGCCTCCACCCCTTCGCCTGTACGATTACTGCTTCGCGTGGTTTCCGTCTCAGCCGGCGTCGATCTTCTTTCTCCTCCTGATTTTTCTGTGTTTGCTTCTCCCCGTCGCGCATGAATCAATCGGATAACCTCACGTTGACCGAATGGAGCTTTGCTTCTCAAGCTTGGACACCGACCAACGCCGCAACCCTTCTCACTTTCCTCGGCGCGATCTCTTCTTCAGCCTCTTTTCTTCATTTTTGTCTCCACTCTGGATTTCATCTCCTTAAACTAGGCAAGGAGATCAGATCGTGTGTTTAATTCAGGTAAAACTTGTGAACCCTAGGTCTTGGTTGTTTTGGCTTTGGGTGCTTTGTCTCAGACTCTGATTGTGATTAGTATTATTCTTTTGAATGGTTGATAATGAAATTGGGTGGCTGTTTGCTGTAATGGAATAGGGTTGTTGTTGGGCGATGTTGGTATTCTATTTGGAATGGTTGCAGCTGTGCTGTGCGTTGTAGTTACTGCAATAGACTTGTGTTACTCTGAAATGACCTCGTGAGTTTCTAACACTGTGAACTTTTGTTTCCCTGCAGTGTGATACCCTAGAATTGGTGTTAGATCAGTGTGATTGAGTTCTGTAGGTTTTCCTCTTGCCACAGTGAGTTGGTTGATTGGGGTTGCGGTTCTGGTTCCTTGACCATGTAAATGGGTATGGTGGGTGGTATTGTGATGAGAATAGCTTTTAGTTCTATATGTTTGATCTTAGTTTCCTTTTGCCGTGAATACTTGGGGTCTTGGCACTAATTGATCTTATGGATGTTCTTAGTTGTTGGAACTCCCTATCCTGCTAATTGTGATAAATTGGGTTAAGTAGAAGTTGCTCATTATTTAGGAATTAATTAAATAAATAATATATTAGGATTTATCCTAATCATGTTAGTATTTTGTTTAGCTAATTTATTAATTGTATAAATAGCTAAACTTTGTCCTTGATACAGGACACTGATTTGGATACATACTTTGAGTGTGCGGAGGTTCTCTCCGATACGTAGACATTGTTTACAAGGCAGGTACTTCTCCTTTGTACTCTTGTAGTTCCTTTACCTTAAACGCATGACTGTTTATGTCTAAGTAGGGTTGCATGACTTTGTTCTTAGCTGTTGAATATTTTGCTATCGCCTATTAATACTTTCTTCGTTGATCTTCGAGTTATTCGAAATTTAGTATCTGTACCGTCTCTCGTTGGCTTTATGTTATGTAAAGTACCGTTTGTACGCGAGTACTTAGAGGTTCATTAAACACAACTAGGTTTGTTGGCATTAGAGATATCCTACCTAGTAGTGTAGATGCATATTTGTTGGTTCTTGATACTTGGTTGGTTGTATCGTCGATATTCGCTTGATATTGTGTTTAATATCGTTGCATCGTTGTTTTCGATTGATCGTGCATTTATTTTCATGCACCATATCTGCACATTTGCATAGTAACGATTATTGGGCTTTCATTTGATTAAGTCGTCGTTAGTCATTTAGTTGCTCTGCCCACTCAATCACTTGTTGTCGTGGTAGTTGTTAGAGTGCGAGCAGCTGTCCTGTTACGCCACACTCGACCACTCATGTATGGTGGATGTTGGAGTTGTAGGCAAGCAGTGACACCCTCACCGTTATTTTCGAGGGATATTAGAGTTGTTGATAGCTCCCCATTTATTCCGAGGTTTTGGAGTAGTTGGCTCCCCAGCATCCTGTCCACTCAACCACGTATATTAGTGGTATTTGTTGGAGTGTGTACAGTTGTCACAACTCTATCCACTCGGTCACACAGATGGGATGTGTTGGTGGCTTGACTAGCGTCAGGGGTGACACATGTCATTACATCATATGCATTTATTGCATTTATGCATTTCCTTATGGTTGTTGCATTAATATGAGTTATGATTGATGTATTTGGTTGACATGCATGTATATGTTGATTTTATGTTGTCACATTGTTTTATACATGTTTAGATATTTTGACTTTCTGTTGTCGTTCTGTTTTATACCATGTTGTTTTATATGTGTTTAGGTGTTCTTATATTCCTTAGAGACTGTACTTGTTGTTTCTCTACTTATTTTATCTTTTATTATGTCATGCAATTGTCTACTCATATACCCGTAGAGTCCACCCGGACTCACCATCGCCACCATCTTCGTTTGTTTCAGGTAGCAGGTAGATGCGCTACTTGGAGTCAGGAGATGATCCAGTTGCCAGTCCCAGCGTGTCGTTTCGTTTGGAGTCGTTTTAGGGTTTGGTTGATTCCCCACAGTTTCTTCGTTTCAGCATTTATTTTATTATCTAGTATACTCTTGACTAATTTATAGTCATGTCTTATTGGTCGGGTTTGTTCGTTGTGGAGTTCTCTTTGATTGTGTGTTTCTTTTATTTTTAAGGTGGTTGAGCCACCCGTTATCTCTTATGTTGATATTAACTGCATGGTTGTGCTTTTATTTTACAGTTATAATGGCTGAACCATCTTTTATTTGAAGATGTATTGTATATTTGTCCCAACTTATCCGTCGTACAGGAGAGATGCTGCCCGATTTTTGAGGAAGCATGAGCCTTTGGGGGCGTGACAGTAACTGTTGATAATTTTTTGATCTGAGACACCTCAGTTCTGACCCGAGACGTCTCAGTTTCGATCTGAGGTGCCTCGGGTTCCGACAGAGGTGTCTCAGTTCCACTTTTGCGTTAGAACTCTTTGCGATGGTCCGAGGCGCCTCCATAGTCAACTGAGGTGCCTCGAACCAGTAGATGAGCAAAGTCAACATCCAAGTTCACTCTCTTTCGTCTTCACCCACTTGGGTGATTTCTGGTCATCCAGAGTTGAGCTCACCCAAACCCAACTCCGGTTATCTCCTCGAATGAGTTTCCTTCCCAGCTTCTCGTCCCTCGGATATCGCTCACGCACTTCTTATCCACTAGTGCACTCTTTCGGAGTCTTATCGTCCTTCGGATGCATCGAGCTCGTTGGCTATACATAGTATAATCTCATCTTAATTTTGCTATTTGTTTTCCTTCGAAACCGTCCCAGCATATTTATCTATTTCAACTTTATATTAATTGTTTTCATGGTAAATTAATCTTCTTGTCCATTTTCTAACTCTTGAAATGTTTGCAGGATGACTTATAGTCTTGAAGAGAACACCATATGCACCATCATTCCTAGAGGTAATATATATCTTCTCATGTTCATTAAGCAAAATCATTCAATTGCTAATCTTTCTTGACTATCTCTATCAGATCCACATTCAATAGTGAGCAAATATGACTACCAAGAATTAGACGACGGTCGAACATTTCTTCCACTTGTGTCACCGACCTACAAGCATTGTAGGTATCTACAACTTCCTCAAGCTTTCTCCCCTCTCTTCATGTTTAGAAACTTAATAACTCCAATTTGTTTGTCTAACTACTATTGGAGCTATTCTATAAGAATTTCCAATATTTGACTTTAGGAGCTCTTATATTTTTTGTGGAACAATTGTGTTCATGGTTGAACATTCATCTTGTGTGGTTGAACATTTATCTATTTCGAACTTTATATTGTTTGTTTTCATGGTAAATTAATTTTCATGTGCATTTTGGAACTCTTGAAATCTTTGCAGAGTGACTTATAGTCTTGAAAAGAACACCATATGTACCATCAATCCCAGAAGTAATAGACATCTTTTCATGCTGATTAAGCCAAATCATTCAATTATTAATCTTTCTTGATTGTTTCTATCAGATTCATATTCAATAGTAATCAGATATTGCAGCTAAGAATTAGGATCAAACTTTCTTCCACTCTTATCTCTGAACCTACAACCTAATGATGTAGCTTCCGGTGACATATATGAACAGAGACTATATATATGAAGTGCATCGGCATCTTCTTCAAGTTCTTTCCTTCTGTCCTATTGTTAATAAACATAAATACTCTAATTGATTTATCCTAGTACTAATTCGAACAAATCTATAAGGATTTCCAACAATGTATTTGATCTTACGAACTTTTATATTTTGTTTAATGTCTGTGTGGTTTAACATTCAACTTGTGATGATTATTGAAATGATACACGTGTATGCTTTTTCTAGATTACTTGTACTTTATCCACATTCACGAGCTATCTATTCAACTGTAGAGACAATTTCCATCGAATTTTTTTTAGCATTTTCTTCTTCTTTTGTCTCTCATATCTAACCAATCATCGAATATAATCAATGAGGCTTCAGTAGTAGCAAGTAGTGTTAACTATTGGATTTTAATCTATCCAATCATCGAATATAATCAGTGATTTTATGGGAGAAGCATGTAAATCACTGAGAAGAATTCGAGTATTGATTATTGAGTTTAATTATTTCAGAGTATCTTATTAGCGTTTGGAAAACATCAGTGATTTCGAAACCACTGTCAATATTAATATGGAAGTTCTACTTCTTACAAGTTCTAATTCGTAACAAAGACTATCCCATTCTGGCAAAAGATGCAAACAAGTTGATCAACTTAAGACATTTAGCTAAAGTAGGAAAGTTAACATTCCTTCGGGAATTATGCATCCCTTTGGGCACATAACTGGGATATAGAATTGATGAGTCGATGAATATGGCTAGCCTCCGCCAATTATCTATTGCAAAACTTTTCAATGTGCAGAGTCTTGAAGAGGAAGGTCAACTTGGTCAATGGGATGAAGTAATCCTGACCTTGATCAACAAGAGGTTCTGGCTGCTCTACAACCCCCTACCATGGTTAGAGAACTGTTAATTATTTTTTTAGTTAGCATCAAATGTAATCATGAGGGTGATCATATGTATCTGGTCCTATAATAATCTTTCATCCGTCATCTGGATAAATTGGAAAGCGTTTGTAATAGACGGCCTATCAGCCCAGCATTCTTAGGTCAATCATCTATTAAAAAAAATTCATCCGTTAGTTCGTTGAAATTGGGACTCGATTCTTAGATGTCAGGTAAACTGAGAAGGCGTTCTACCACTGCACCATTCCCTCGAGGAGAGAACTCTTCATTGCACATTATAAATGTGGTATGTCACACCTCGGGGTGTAATTTCCAGTATCCAGGAGGTAGCCACTCGGTGTCAATATAATAAAAGAGACATATGGATCCATATATAATTAGGAGGGCTATAAAATCCTCATATATATATATATATATAGAGAGAGAGAGAGAGAGAGAGATTTGATATGTTGGGCGCCCGATTTAAACGCCCAACGTCAGCGCCCCTCATAGCAAAACAAGCCCGAGCGCTCGAGTGTTGAGAGGGGCGTTCACGCTAGATGCCCAAATTGGATACCCAACATATAAAATAAAATGTAAACACAATGAAACGAAAATAAAATAAACTAGGAATCAACAAGTCGAGATCTCTGAGCAACTCCAAATAAAGCTGAAACCAACTATAATATCAAAAATATGTTTGTGCTTGCAAAATTGGTCTTGGAGTTTAGGGTTTACCCACCGGGTGCAAAATGCTCTGATGAGTGCCTGACCTCTCAATGCGAAGGGTCACTGTACTAGGGTAAAAATGCCCCCTTGATTTATCTGTCTGTATCTAGCTTGGGGGTTGGCAATACTGATCGCCTAAGGTGAGCATTATCACTTTTTGCTCCTGAAGTATCTCTATGTGCCACGTCTCGGAGCGATGCTTGCTCGATAAATGGACAACATCTCCCCTGTACGGACAATATATGGATCCTATATACATGCCACATGGCTACTCACAATCTACCTCAGCCCACACGGCTAGAAACAGAAAGGAAAAATATGACAAAATCCTACAAAAACGCTATTGAAGGTGTACCGGTACGATTTACTCCATACACCAAAACACAACAAGCCCCACCATTGCACACAAAATATAAAATTCATCATCAAACGTCTGCACGAATCCAATACACAACAAAACATAGCAAAACATAAATCCTAAACCCTAAACCCTAAATCCAATACACAACAAAACATAGCAAAGGCACAAAATAAAATCCTCCAAGAAAAGAAAAGAAGAAGGCAACGAAATAAAATTGACGCGGGTGGGACTAGCCATCGGGTCCTCTCCTAGCGACACCATAATGTATCAATCAGCTACCTGGAAGTAAATATACAACAACAATGGTAAGTCCAGGTGAACTCAATGGATAATTGATAGAGATAATGCATGACAGTAAAAAGTATAACAAGCAACAGGGAATCAACAGGTATACAATTTCATAGGAGTATCAGTGAACGTAACAGAAACGACTAAATAAATGAACATACCATTATCAACCATCATGAGGGGCAATATGATCAGTAACCGCTGAATCATCAACAAATCTGCTCATACAATATGAACAATACACAATCAACATACCAAGTGAAATACACAAATCTCTATGCACATATCAACCAAACACAAACAAACAAATACAAATGCAACGATGCATCATGTGCACATGACGTCTGAATGCACTCTAGCTGCCACTACACTGGGTGGCTGAGTGAACAGGATGCTAGGGAGCCAACAGCTCCAATGACACTAACCCCAAAGCCAGAAAAAGAGGAGCCAATAGCCCCATAATAACACATACCCTTAAGCCAAAAAGGGAAAGCCAATAGCTCTGGAACCAACAACTCCATCATGATGATAATATCCTAAAGTCAGAAAGGGGGAGCCAATAGCTCTATACCTCTACTACCTACACACAACTCTAATTACCACTACCCGAGTGGCCAAGCGTGACACAACAGGACAAATACATGCACATCAACTACCACTACCCCGAGTGGCCGAGTGAGCAGAACTATATGACTGACAACTCGTCTCAGCCACAAGGGAGCCAGTGATCATCAGTATGTAAAATGGTGCTAAAAATATGACTGACGACTCGTCTCAACCCTACAGGGAGCCAGTAATTGTCAGTATACAACCGTGCAAGGATGGTGCATGATACTAATGCACTTGCACCAACCAAATCAACATTCATGCAGTAGGACATACTTAAGGTACAACAAGTATACTCAAACCATATCAATATCAATATAACCATAGGATATACACACAGTACAACAAGTACACTTAAACTAGATCATCATCCATGCAACCGTATGATATGCACAAGTCCAACCAACCATGATCTATTAGTCATGAACCGGGTTAACAAGGAACACCCATATATCTACTATATACTATGTACAACCTAATGACCACTCCTATGTACATGTCATACACATGTGTACTCTACAGAGCAGGAATATTAACGTGAGACTACATAGAATATAAATAGATCAACTCAAAGATCAAACACGTAAGTATTAAGCAGTGAAATAAAAATAGAATAGATAATAATAATCATGCATCTAAGATCAATAATCTATAGAAACAAGTAAAAAGTACACATCTCAAATATAAAGTTCGTAGTCAGAAGAGAATCCCCCACGTCCTATATCTGTATCGAAATCGATGTCCTGTGTCAAAAAGTATAACTTAGCTACTTATAAACAACTAGCTAAATTAAGTTCCGAGCTTAATTTAGGTCATCCTAATTATACGATCCCTAATTAGACTTAATTAATGATTAGCTCCCGATTAATCCCATACATTGAGATTAGATTCTTCTCCAACTTCAGCTTAACTATGTTACACCCAATCAACTTAGGTATTTACAATTATAGAATTAGCTCCAACCGTATCAAACACATGGTTACCATCACTAACCTTATCCAACCAAAACTTCTATCAAGTTCTACCACCTGATTTCACTACCCGAAACTCCAAACTACTTCCACATGATACAGTCACAATTCAAACAAAACTAAGCAGAATCTCACTCCAAAACAGCATAAATTCCACCATGAATGTCACGACAATAGCATTACAATTTCACAATACCCAATTACAACCCAAGCTACAACAAATACAATCTGCACATAAGGTTTTACTATCAACACTACAATTCCAATCCAACACACACTCAATCACCTGCTGATCAAGGTAACGAAATCACAAGACCCATATCCAACAAGTATTCCCATAGCAAAACCAAAATCGCAAGATGAAGGAAGCCACCCAACACCAAGATAATCATAGTTCATTCAAATATTGTGCTACACCAATTTTTACAGGGCATACCACCTCATGATCCCACAAGATCAACACACCAAACACAAACTAGATTCTAAGCAAAAATTTAACCAAAGTTTACCATTCTATCAGAACTAATTCATCCCTACCAAATCTGCAGTTCATGGCATCATTACAGGATCCACAAAACAGAGCTAAGCAACACCTAATCCACAACAGCACAATTCGAAACCAAATTGCTATCAAAACATAAATCTGATTCAAAACAAAGGAAACCTATTCTATTACAGTGATCAAACTTCAACCATTCATCAATATTAATTCGAATCAACCTCCAAGATTAAGCACCAAAAGAACAGGATCTTACCTTAATTGGCACCGGCGAAGTCAACCCAACACAGATCCAGCGAACTCAAGAAACAATTCGTGGAAACAAGGTGAAGATACCCTTTTCCAATGTGCCTTCCCCAACCCTAGATCCAACCCTGTCAAACACTGGCGAAATGACAGCAAAAGAGGTAGCTCTGAGTCAGATCTTGTGATCACGATTGCAACCCAAAACAAGGAATACATCAGGCAATAAGATCACGAAGACGCACCCTACCCCTGTCCTGCCAGCGATGAACCCACGGTGGTGTGTGCCGCCTCCTCAACGACCGGCGTGCGCAAGGTTGCCGGGCACCTGTGATGGTCGGAGGATGAGAGAAAAGGGAAGATCGCCGGAGGCTGGCTTGGCAAAGAAGACCGCCCGTCGTCTGTGATTGGGAGAAAAGCGGATCGGTTTCGCGTGGAGAAAAGAAGAGGAGAAGGAGAAGATCGGCCGTCGCGGTTTTGGGTGTTCGCCGTCGGGCGATTTCGACAAGAAGAAGAGGAAGTTTTGACTTAGGGTCTATTTGCAAATCCACCCCTATCTTTGATTATTGGCAAATCCACCCTTGACAGTTGGATCTTTCCCCTATACCACCTTTCCTCTTCCAAAGATGGCTAACCCAACCCGACCTCAAACCCAGCTAACCATATGAAGCCCAAACATTGGTTTCGAATAATTCTCAAAAGAATTCTCTTTGTTGATCGGTTTCCAAGTCCCCACATTGTTTTTTTATTTGTCATATCTAACACTATGCCTGTTGAATTATATTGGAGGCCAAGGGGTGAAGATAACAAGCCAAATGTCTAAATAAGTAATCAGAATGTACGAGTCAAACCATAGAATTTATCCACTTTTATTAGCTTTAAATCTCGTTAGTTTAATTATCTTAGATATTATATTATTTATTTGATAAATAAAATTTACTATTTGAGTATACATTCTATATGTATTTGATTTAATCTTAAACTCAATTAATGCACTTTGCAATGTGTATGCATAACATAGATAAATTGTGATTGGATTACAACTAGTAATATTTGAGAGGTGTTTTAAGTCAATCATCTTAGATATTATATTATTATTTGATAAATAAAATTCATTATTTGAGTGTACATTATATATATGTATGTGATTAAATCTTAAACTCAATTAATAAAATCCATAATACAATGCATAGCATGTGAGAAATTATAATTGGATCATAATCAGTAATGTTTAAGAGGTGTCCTTAAGCAATCACCTTCGATATTATATTATTTATTTGATAAAAAAATTTATTATTTGAGTGTGCATTCTATATGTATGTGATTTGATCTTAAACTCCATTATTGAAATCACAATACAATGTACAGCATTGAGAAAAATTATGATTGGATCACAATTAGTGGGTATCTCATCACGTATAATTATGTACGTATTGAAATCTTTCATAGTCGATGAATTGATGAGACTGGACATTATTATATTGATTATATAAAACTAGCATATGTTATTGGTTCATCCAAGCAACCGATCCTCACTGGCTGGAAACATTGAAATGTTGAGAGTTATCATATGTATGCTAGTTAGGGTAAGTTCATTGGATGTGACTTGCTACGAGACTTGATATGATTTATTACATGTCACTGAAGATCTCATTGTAACTCGAGTACATGTTTTCTTAGACTTGAGGTATTCAAGTCATCTTGGTCATAGAAGATAATACTTTGACATCTTTTCTATACATTTCCTCAAAGATGTAGTTATGGGATGATTGGATATAAGTCAATATGCTTGAAAATGTTTGAAAAGCCCCTAGAGGATTCACCACTCATTTTATAAAAAGGATGTATACCTTAAGGTTTCTTGCATACCCCCGTCTATAAAAGGGGTTTAACCTTTAGGAAAACCTGCAAGGTCCACATCCACACATGATTCGTGCAATCTTTCGACAATTTGAGGCCATTTTCAGTGATCCCCCCATCTATCCAGCAAGGATTGGTTCCCGAAGACTCCTATTTCACCCGACTAAGCTTTCTCCTCTCTTCTTCTAGATTTGAGTTGTACCTTGTTTTCTTTGATGTCTTTGGGTTTTATTTCCTTTGTTATAGAGTATATCTCTGAGTTCTAGGATGTAGAGAGTAATGATGATGTGAAATTGATATAAGCACTATGGATTTGCTAATTTTCTATTTCAATGACATGCTTATGCCTTGTTATTATTTAATTAAATGTGTGTATGAAGAATGGTTAATTAATTGTGTGTTTGATATTGAATAGATGTAGAAGTTTGGTCACCATGTAGGGGAGATACTTTAGATTGTATGGTCGGAGAGCTCTTAGTGACAGGTATCCCTTTAATCGAACTTTCTAAAATATCTCATTGAAAATGGAGGTCAATTCCCTATAAGGGATTATCTAATTAGAGCTTAATAGATTTTTCACAATTCTATGTTAAGAAGTGACCTATATAATTTAGACTTTATGATCGGAGGGTTCTTACGTGACAAGGGGTATCCTTTTAACCGAACTTTCTATATTACCTCTTCTACTTAATAGAATTGAACCTCGACAGGATGAACACTCTGATGCAACAGTTGCAAAGTTGTATCAGTATTTAGTTAGATTCCTTACAAGAGCATGAACAGAGAGGATAGGAAATAAACAATTCATAGTATATTAACTAGCATTACGATGAAACTGAAACTCTAAAATTTTTCCCAAACTAATTCGCGAACTCACTTACATTCTCATTGGACCTCTCTCTCTCTCTCTCTCTCTCATTCTCACTTATTTTTGCATTTTTTTTCTTTCTTTTAAATTTTGTATTTTCGTATCTTGCAAATAATCCTGATTTAAAACTTGCTCATTTATGCGAAGTTGCCACATTGGAGGGGAATACCAACTCTTCAGGGCAAAAGCTCCTAGTTAAGTTGAATCAGGGTCGAGCTTATGACCCAAAATGAACGCTTCTTGGGAGGCAACCTAAGCGTTTATTTTCTTATTCTTTTAGCTTCTTTATTTTTAGTCTTATTTGAATTTTTTGTGTTTTCAAGATTTTCAACCTATACAAGCTGGTCGTGGTTTATTCCATGAGAATGGAGGTTTTTGGGAAGAAGAAATCAATGAAAGTCGTGCTTAAGGAGCATGATCGTGCCAAGCTGAGACATGGGTAGCAAACCCCATGGCACGACCATGTCTACCAGACACGACCATATCTATCAGACACTATCATGTCCTTGATGCAATAGAAGACACGGTAGGGTTGTGCCTATCAAGCACTATCATGCTAAATTTCAGCAGGTGCAGCAGAAGTACACGGTACGATCTTGTGATCCTGACACAGTCGTGCCTCCATTTCAGAAGAAACCATGGCTAGGCTATGCCATTTTGGATTGGACGTGGCAATTTTTGGAGGGACCGTGTTTCATTTCACATTGTCGTGTTTGAAAAAAAAAATGAAAACACAAAACAACAGTCGTGTTCCCTCAAAAGCAGCACAGCGCAACTGTATTTTTCGACACGGCTGTGTCAAGCTTGCAGTGAATACATGGCACGGTCGTGTCATTTCACACAGTCATGTCACCTACTCAGCACAACCCACGCCACAGTCATGTGGCATTTCATTTAGGGTATTAATACCCTAAACACGGTCATGTTCTTCCAGCAGCCCCCTTTCTTCAGGTCCTCCTTTTGCTATATCTCTTCCCAAATCTCACCCCTTCTCTTTCTGTTTTGTTTGCTTCCGCTGTACTATTAACCCTCTAATTGCAGAAAGTTGAAAGCTAGACTTCAAGTGTCTGGCTATATTCACCCCCCCTCTCTAGCCATCCAAGATCCAACACTTGCTAGATCTACTCCTCCAAGAGGAAGATCCTCTCTCTAATGCCAAGATCCTCAACCTCTTCTTCTTCCACAACCTCTTAATCCTCTCCAAGAAGTTCTCCTTCTTTCAAAATTCTTCAAGCCTCCTCTCCAAGATCTTCTTTCTTTCTCCAAGATCCTTCTTCTCCTTACAAGATCTTCCCCCTCCAAAGTTTTCAATCAAGAAGCCCTTCTTTTTGCTTTCTTCCCCTAAATAAACTAATCACCACCTCTTCCCTCCTTCACAAACTCTCATTATCCCCCTTGACTTATGATCATGTTCAACATATTGAAGAGACTTAGAAGGAGTGGTGGATCCAACGGAGAAGGCGACGATCCCGATAAAGGAAAAGGAAAAGCAACCAATAAGGGGAAGGTAGCAACAAAAGGGAAATGGCGTGAACGCGACGAGGGTAGCGATAGTCCTTACGATATTATTCTCCATAATGATGATCAAAAGTTTAGATTTGATACTCTTCTTTCGCATAAATTAGTTTGTTCTCGTTACCTTGATCACTATACTATGAAAATCTTAGGAATTAAGGAAGACATTAACTGGATGATTGATAATATAGGTTGGACTAAATTTATGAGTCTCAATTATCCAACCTATCCAAGAATAACCCTAGAATTCCTAAGTTCGATAGAGACCTATTTTAATTCTAACAATGATGCAGGGAAAATTAGTTTTCACTTGATGAATCATGATTGTGAGTGGCCTCTATTCAATTTCAATAATTGTTTTAATTTACCTAATGATTGTATTTATAGGTTTGATAGTTCTTTCAATAATGAGGAATTTTGGAAAGGACTTACATAGTCTGAAGGACCCTATGAGCTAGGAGTAAAGTATAACAATTGTAATTCATCTTTCATATTCTTTCTGGGCTTTTTAAAGTCTGTAAGAGACTACTCCACCTACATGAAGGAGATCTTTTAGTGAACTTTCAACCGTCTTGAATTAATAACCTCCCGATTGCAACCAAGTAAATATTGTGTCTCTTACTTAGTTTCTTTTGTTGTTTATGTTTATTTTAATTGATTAATTAATTTGTTTGTCCTTACTAAACAAAATCAAGAGATTTGGCTAACTCAATCTGCAAGTCTATTCACCCCCTCTAGCCGGCCTACCCAGACCTAGAAATTATAAATAGAGCTCTTGTCCTCTATCTTTAAACAACACACTCTGTACTCTCATTTCTGTGTACTTGTTACTTTTCATGCTTTCAACTTCTATAAAAGACTACTCCGCCTCCGATGCTTTGTTCGAAGGTGGAGATGTATAGTGAGCTTGCATAGATCTTGGACTAGCATTCCAGGGATATAAACCAAGTGCATCTTTTAGCCTCTTTTTAATTAAATGTATTATTTATTATTTATTAATAAATGTGTGTATGTCTTTGTTAAAGAAACCTTCTCCTCGCTAGCGATGATCGCCACCCTTCTTCGTTAGAGCCAATCTCTTCTTCCCGAATCACCTGATCGCCACATGTTGGCTCATTTTTTTTCTCTCCCGATTCCCTTTTCTCGTACCATATGGTCGGCGTTGAACACCATTCTCCCCTACCCACGCTGCCACCATTTCCCTCTCAAGCACCGGCACCGGGTGGATTGGATGTATGGTGAGCCTTGCGAAGGCACCCCATACAACTCGCGGGATCCTCACTAGCCGATGATCATTGGGTACGTCATTTTTTACATTCCCGGTCTCCTTATTGCTTCTGGCTCAGTGAATTTCTTGTTGATCGATGTTTTGTTTCCGAATAAGTGGCATGGTTTCACTACCCGATGATCGGATCGGGAGATTGGATTGGAGTTTGATTTGGAGGAAAAGATCATCTGTGACAGACCTTTCCTTCTGACATCGTCAGAGCTAAGCAAGAGATCATCCATGATCTCGTTCCAAGGAGTGGATCGGTAAGTTAGGAATTTTAGATGGATTAATCCATGAGATTTTGTTTATACTGATCTAATTTCTTTAGAAGGAATATTTACCTTATGTTGTCGATAATCCTGGTCATGGATTGATGATTCCTTGTTATATGCTATTTCAAGGTGGGTTCTCTGACGATTTCGTTATGAGCTGAGAAGCTATCTCATCTCTAGGTTGGATTGGTATTGCGAAGATTATAAATATGATGAAATAGTGATGGTATCAAATCTAACATGAGTTATAAATCCTAATCGATGTTGGTTATGTATGATTAGGATTAATTGGGATAGATCTATTTGGGTTCTTGAAGAAGGGTAATCAGGGTTGATTCTATGATTAGGGCTAATTGAGAGTTAGGTATAAGTCAGAGGATGGAATAAATTATGGTTATAATTGGCTTAACTCTAATTTAAGTAATGAACCAGATTAGCAAGACCTAAACTATTATTTGAGGTTGATTAATGATCAAGCGATTAGGGGTTTATCCTAATTGGTTCTAGAATTTGATTAGCTATTGATTGTATATAAAATTAGCTAAATAATGCATGTTAATGCAAGATCCTGATTTGATACGAGCGACGAGACATGGAATATATTTTTATACGATCTATAAATAAAGGCGGATATTTTTTCCTTGACCTCTGTAGTTTATTTACCTTAGTACATGGATTCTTTTATTACGGATTAGGTTGCTTTACCTTGACTCTACTCATATGTTTATCCTATCCTTAATACTTGCATACTTCATCTTAGAGATGGTCTGTTTATATTCATGCAATCTTAGCTTTGGCTATTTATACTCTATAATGTGCACACGTGTAGGGTATGTACAATAAGAGTTGTCATGTGAGTTATGCATGTGTTGTAGAATATATATACGGGTATGATATACTATAGAGTTATCATCTTGACAGTCTATATTTTGTAGGGTATATACTTGTGGTGTTGACTATTAGTGTTATCACTTATAGTACGTGATGGTTGGTGGATACTTGTTAGGTTTTATTCATACCTTTTGATATATATGATTGATGCATCATGATTCTGGTGATACACATGTTTACCATGCTATTCGTATTGATGATGACTGTGTTGAGTCATGGGTACTAACATCTTGCATTATGGCATGATTGATAGATCATGATATTTGATTGTGTTAGTGATATGAGAGAAGTGTCCTAAGGCAATCGCCTTATGATTGTAATCATTTATTTTAATAAATGAATATTCACTATTTGAGTATACATGTTTGTGTATTTGATTGAGATCTTAAACTCATTTACTGAATATCCGCAATACAATTCACAGCATGAGAGAATTTATGATGAATTCACAACTAGTGATTATCTCTACAGGTGCAATTGTGAAGTATTGAAATTGTCCCTAGTCGATGAATTGATAAATACAGACACTATCAATTCTGTTGAGACTAGCATGGATTATTCTCTAATCAGCTGATTCTCACTGGCTGGTGACATTGAGATGTCCGGAGATAAACATGAATGCTAGTTAATGGAACTAATTCATTGGAGTGACTGGCTGTAAAACTTCATATGGTAGTCTACATATAGATATGTCAGTGAAGTTCTTACTGCAGCTTAAGTACGATGTTCCTTTGACTTGCGGTGTTCAAGTCATCTTGGTCATGGAAACTTATACTTTGACATCTTAAGCAAGCATCTCCAAGGAGATGTAGACCCAGGATGATTGGGTATAAGCCGAAGTGCCCGAAGATGTTTGAACAGCCTATAAAGGGTTCACCACTCCTTGCGAGGAGATGTATACCCGAGGCCTATCGTCGGATTGTTACTCGAAGCCTCTGGCCAGAGCATGACATCTTCAGAGTATGAATCTCTTAAATACATGAGAGTAATTAGAATCCGTAGGACGAGAAAACGTTACTTGGGCTAGGTGTGACGTAGTCAACCTAGTGGGGACTGACATACATAGACCATGTCCTGAACCAAGTGGGTATAAGATGGTGAAGGGAATGGGGCACGATTCATTATAGCTGCTGAAGGGTTTCAGAATTGTTTCTGAGGTCAACCGTTGATCTTTCGATTAATTGGAGATCATGATGTACTACTAGGTGTCACTCATGATCGTTCTATAATTGATTAATTATAGACGGCCAACATAAATCGAAAGCCTATTTAGTCACACGCACTACGAGTAATCCAAGGGATTTAAAACGAATTGAAAATTGGATTTTCCAATCAAGAGAGATTAAGTTTGGTTGAGCCAAACGATAAGTCGAATCTGAATTTTTCAGAGTCGCATCGGAAGCGTAAAATGACTATGTCTTTTGAAGACTTAATAGATGAATTAAATAAGTTTAATTCATTGGGGCGTGGCTTGGATGGGCCGGCCAAAGAGGGCCTCCATCCTCTTTGCTTGGCCGGCCACAACAAAGGGACAGAACCAAGTTTTTGGTTCAATTTATAAAATAAACCAAGTGTGGTTTGTTTTATAAAATTATGGATGATATAAATTTATATATATAATAAATCAAGGTTTGGTTTATTTTTCATGGAAATTAAAATGAACCATGGATTGGTTTGTTTTATAAAATCAATCATGGATTGATTTACCATGATAAGGAAATTTATTCCATAAGAGAAAAGAGACTTGATTGATTTTTATCATGAATTAAAATATGATTTTAACCATGATATAAAATCAAACTTGGCATGATGGAATAAGTTATTCCATATTTGAGAGGCTTGATGGTTGAGAGGCCACTATATAAAGGACCCAAGGCAAGGCTTGGAAAATAATCGAAGTGATGAAGGCATAGGCTCTCTCCCTCTCTTTCTCCCCTTCTTGCCATGCGCCAGCCAGCCCCAAGAAGGATCTTTTGCCGACCACCTCTTGCTGCCGGAGAAGGAAGCTCCAGCCATCCTTTTGTGGTTAGTCTTCCGACTTCTCTCTTGTTTTTCTCGTCGCGTTCTCAAAGAATCTAGTAGTTCTCGAGAACACGAAACTCATGGCATTGCGAAGTTATCCCGAAGATACTCGGCGTGGACGCGAATAGAGGCGGAACTTCCAAGGGACGCTTACGGTTGGATCTCATCCCTTCCTTCGAGTTACGCGAGGTAATACATAAATTAGTTTATGTTTCTGCAAAATTTTAAATATATGATCATGCCTACACAATATAAAATTGCATGCTTAGATGTGTGGTTAAATAATTTGAGAAATTATTTATGCTAAACCTTCCGCTGCACGTAATTAATTTTAAAAATACGAACCCGCATCCATGTCAACATGCACCCGGTCCCAATAGTGGTATCAGAGCCAGGTTTGTGTTCGACATAATCATATAATTGTTTTTGCGGAAAGCTTTGTCATGATCTCAATTTTGGAAATTTTTCTAATTATGGAAACTTTCCAATTATGGTAAATTTTCGATTTAGGAATTTCAAAGTTTGGAAATCCTCATGAAATTTCGCAAACTTTTGAAATATCTCTGTTTTTGAAATTTTATGATAATTGTGAAAACTTTCCATTTTGGAAACTTTCCAATTTTGGAAATTTCCTATTTTGGAAATTTTCTAATTTTGAAAAAACGTAAGTTTTCTTTGTACCAGAAACTTACAATTATTCTGAAAAACTTTTATTTTTGGAAACTTTCCATTTATGAAAAGCTTGCAATTTTGGGCACTTTCTTTCAAGAAAGTCTAGACAAATTATGGGAATATTAATTGGCATTTAAATTCATAATTGGAAATTAAATTATTTACAAAATTCTTTATTTTGGATTGAGCCTCGGGGAGCCGTCCAAATTAGT
>JAGFNQ010002314.1:598280-655235 GCA_024364735.1 Boesenbergia rotunda | reverse complement strand
GCCCCTCACCAAACAAAAGAATCCAACTTGTAATGGTTATCAAAGATTACATACAACTCATTACCAAACATAACAATGTAATTAAGATTACATTACATTACATTACAAACTTGATTACATTACAGACCGGATTACATTACCCCCTACCAAACGTAGCCTAATAGCGACAGAAAGAGCGCCGTCGGTTATCTCTCCGTCGCAGGTCAGGAGTAGCGACAGATACACAAATCCATCACTATTAGCTACGGATTATTTATTTAAAATCCGTCGCTAATAGCGACGGATACATACCCCGCGTCGCAAATTACCAGATGTAGGGTGGTGACATGTACGAGACCAATTAGCGAGAGAAAGTCAAAAAATTGTCGCTATTAACGACGGACTAATCAATTATCTGTCGCTATTTTATTGTAATTAGCAACAAAAAAGTCAATTATCCGTCGCTATTTACGACGAATATCGTTAATATCCATCGCTATTTGCGATGAATATTATTAATATCCATTGCTATTAGCGACGGAATAACGACGGAATAGTCAATATTCCGTCGCTAATAGCGACGGATTTAGAAAATATCTGTCGCTATTCCTGAAAATTTCCAGCAGGTTTATTTTTCTTTTTCCCTTCAAATATTTACATTCAATATATACAAGAATATTCAAATCACACCACAACAAATATCCAAATAAAATAATACAAAACAATAATATTTATATCTAAACACATACTAAACATATGTATCAAATACATATATACAAAGTCCAAGTCCAAACATATCATATTCATTTCCTAATGAACAAAGAGTCAATATATACATGAAAAATGATAGTCTAGTAGAGAAACGATATATATATGAACACAGAGTCGATAGTCGATACTGGATCAAATGGAACAATATTCCTGCACAATAGAAGAGAAACTATATAAATAAAAGTTTCCATGCAATGATAAAACAATATTCCTGAAAACATAACTAGTTATCGTAATTGATATAGAAAATGTAAATAACATAAAATGATATGTAAAATATCCAATATACATACCTTTCAACACAACGAATGTCTAAATTCAACTCTGATAATATACAATCTATACACGAAAATGAACAAATAAGAATTAATTACTGATGCATATAATAACAAATCAGATAGTCTAATAATTTAATTTGTAAAATGTAGACAAAAAAATATTACATACCACAAAAATGTATCCACTCATCTAGGGTATCCTCAGGATCTTGCGTCGCCTGAGACTCAAAACGAGGAGGGGCGGGCATCTGTGTCATAGGCACCACTGCCCTAGGCCCTCAGTCGACACCACTGCCCTAGGCCCTCAGTCGGCCTCCTCATACTGTGCCCTCAGTCGGCACCACTGTTCTAGGCCCTCAGTCGGTCTCCTCGTTCGTGCCCTCAGTCAGCATTCGTGTTTGAGGTATTATCGTGACTCAACAGAACAACCACTCTCTGATACAGGACTAGCAGAAGGAGTACGGGGTCGGCACAGGTATGACATCATTCCGGCATTAATCGCAAGTATCTCACTGACGCCGTGATCTTCTTGCCATATCTTGACCCTTCCCCCCCCCCCCCCCCCCCCCCCCCCCCCCCCCCCCCCCCCCCCCCCCGCGTATTGCAACCACATACCCCTGTGTCAGGCCAAGCGGGGCCCAACGACGCTAACCTTTAAGTTAACAGTGCGATTTTTCTTATTCCGGTATACGACACATTACCCTGCCACCTTTGGGTATGCCTTGCCCTATCCTCGCTACAAGACAAAAGGTGGCAGGCTGGGCAGCAGCTGTCAGCTTCCCCGGTTATATAGTCTATCCACTCCACACACCCCAGGTACGCGCGATAGTGCAATTTTACTGTTCTATTGCTTTCCCTTTTGCTCTTCCACTACCGAGGACTGACTTGACCATCGGAGTGCCTTGCCGGGGACTTTTCCCGGCGGGTTCTAACGGTCTTTGTCTTGTAGGCCAGGAGCGAACACCGGAGCTTGCATCAGCGACTCGTGAGCTTCAAGAGACCATCTCACCCTTGGGAGTCCACCTCGCCTCGCGACAGGATCATCAGAAAATTATATTTTCTACAGAAAATGAAAATGAGAAACAAGCATACCAAATATTTCAAAGTTGAGTTGTTCTTCATTTCTGGCATACAAGCGTAAATGATAAAGGTTCCTCATCTTAGTCGATGAGGTGCAAAGCTGAGGATAATCAGCTTGTTCCAGCTCCTTAATTGTTAATGATCGGAGCTCTTTCATGTCTCCCAATTGTTGAACAAGCTTTTCGTTTGCTTTAACTAATCCTAGAGTTTGTAGATTCTTCCTCATCTTCTTGTTTGCCTCTTCAAGAGTTGGAGCACAGCCAACTACAGTTCGTCCTAATTCAATTTCAATTACAGTAAATGTAGGTGATGAAGTTGCTTCAATTGTCATACCATGTGGAAGCTTCTTTATATTGTTAGAACTTGAATTTTCTTCTAACTATATGAATTCTAAAAATAAAATAAGAACTTGAATAGAGAAAACAAAAGACATGATTTAGTTTCATCGAAATATGGGCATAACAAAGTAATATATAAATATAAATGAAAAAATACCGAAATTTAAAAGGGATTAAAGTGTTTAAAAATCCAAACTTAGAGGCCAAGTTGTCATTAATAAAACTTGGAGGGCTTATTTACAAAATGCCAAAACTATTAAAAAGCCCTAACTATTCCTCCCGAAATCGGTTCCTTCGTCTCTGCCTCTTCCACCGCACGCACGAGTAGTTTCCCCCGACACCGCCACCTATTCGTCGGCGCGATTTCCCTTCGCGTGGTGTCCATCTTGGCCGACAACGATCTTTCTCTTCCTCCACGCGATTTCGGCCGGTGGCATCACCATCTCGCGACGCCACCTTCTTCCACCTCATGTCTGTCAACGCCGCATCCCTCTTCTCCGTGCGAGCGCGAGTCGACGGCGAGGTTCCACTTCAGGAAGCTTTCGACGCCGGTGATCCCTCCCTCTTTCCTTTCCGTAACTTCTTCTTGCTTTGGGTTTCACACGGGGCCGCGTTCTCCTTCCAGTGGGCACTGTTGGGCGAGGAGGGGAGTTCATCGCCGGTCTCTGCTTCTCCATCGATCACTGTGATCCATTGGCAGCCATCTTCCTTAAGTAAGGAGAATTCCTTTAGCATTCATTTGATTGAATGGTTGGGACTGGGTTGATCAGAAGGGTTAAGTTCGTTTGTTGCAGTAGGGAGAGTTAAAGAAACTTTAGTTGACTTTATAACCATGAATAATTTGATGGCTGGTTGATGTTGTAATAGAGGTGTGAGATTGTTATTTTGAGCAGCTAGTTATAAGTAGTGTGTTTTAGGTGTACTCTAGTTGCAAAAAGGTGGAACCGTCAACTTAGCAGCCCTTGGTCCCGGCCCCATAAGTGTCCAGAGGGGGTAAATCATGATTTTACTGGTGGGGTAAGGCGTCTGAGGCCGAGAGGATTTAAGCCGACAGATCAGGTTTTTACTCGTGTGTGACTGGCGACTCTCGAACCTGAGACATTCGATGCAAACAGTCAGACGCCTTACCAACCGAGTCAGCCCATGGAGGCATTTTAGGTGTACTCTAGCGTATGATAGTTGAGGAGGTCATTTGTTAAAGCCGTATATATTCTTTAGCAGTTAGTTTATATACGTTGTGTTTCAGTTGACTTTACATTATTTTGGAAGGTATCTTGTTGTCTATTCTTAATTTGGTTAGTAATGGTCGCTTGTTCACGAGTAGCGTCAAAGATGCTTACTTGTAGAGCACTTGCCGTGAGCTATACATGTTTAATTGAGCTTTTAGCAGTCTTGTCGTGGATCACCAATTATTAGTCTTGGTTAATATGGGTTAGATAATTCAGTTTATTTATGAATTAATCATTTAATTAGGTTGGTTTAATGAATATTAAGATTAGGACGATCCTAATTAAGTTTGACATTTAGTTTAATTAGTTGTTACATATATATATATATGTAATTATTTACTTATGTGTAGTCTAGCTATTTTTAATAATTTTTATAAATAGCTAAACTTTTATATTTACCCAGGACCTTAATTCGGAGTCATACGGTTTGTCACAAGGAAGTTCTCTTTGATACGCTGTACAATTAAAAGGCGGGTATTTCTCTTTTGTTTTCTTGTAGATCTTTTACCTTAAACGAATGATTGTTTATGTCTAAGTAGGTTTGTTTGACCTTGTTCTTTGCCATTGATTGTTTAATATCAACGTCGTTGATACCTTTCTTCGTTTGATCTTCGAGTTATTCGAAATTTTGTATCTGTACAATCTCCCGTTGATTTTCTATTCTGTAAAGTACCACTTATAATCGAGTACTTAGATGTTCATTAAACACAACTAGGTTTATTTGGCATTAGAAATATCCTACCTAGTAGTGTAGATGCATAATCGTTGGTTTTCGATACTTGGTTGGTTGTATCGCTGCATCATTGATACTGGTTGGATTTTGTTGCATTATTGTTTTCCGATTATTCGTGCATCTTGTAGCATGCACCAAACATGCATGTTGCATACTAACAAATGTTGGACTTCCATAAGGTTAAGTCGTCGTTAGTCATTTAGTTGCTCAGTTCACTCAACCACTTGTTGTCGTGGTAGTTGCTAAAGTGCGAGCAACTGTCCTGTTATGTCACACATGTTGCAGCTGTAGGCAAACAATGACACCCTCACCGTTGTTTTAGAGGGATATTAGAGCTGTTGATAGCTCCCCCATTATTCTCGGGGTTTGGAGTAGTTGGCTCCCCAGCATTTTGTCCACTCAACCACATGTATTAGTGGTATTTGTTGGAGTGCGTACAGTTGTCACAACCCTACCCACTCGGTCACACAGATGGGATGTGTTAGCGGCTTGATTGGCGTCAGAGGTGACACATGTCATTGCATCATATGCATTTATTGCGCTTATGCATTTCCTTGTGGTTGTTACATTAATATGAGCTATGATTGCTGCATTTGGTTGACATGCATGTATATGTTGTTTTTATATTGTCGCGTTATTTTATACATGCTTAGATATCTTGTCTTTATGTTGTCGTTCTATTTTATACCACTATGTTTTATACATGTTTAGGGGTTCTTTTGTTTTCTAGTGACTGTACACCGTTGTTTCTCTACTGATTATATCCTTTATTATGTTATGCAATTGTCGACTCATATACCCGCAGAGTCCGTCCGGACTCACCACCGCTACCATCCATTTTTGTTTCAGGTAGCAGGTAGATGCACTAGTTGGAGCCAGGAGAGGATCCAGTTGCTAGTCCCACAGTTTCAACTTGCTTTTATAGTTGGTTTATAGTATTTATTTTATTTCCGCAGTTATTTTTCTACTTCGGTATTTGTTTTATTTATCTGGTTTCGTCTTAGAAGATTCATGTTTGAATCTTATTGGTCTACTAGTTGCATCTTGGACTTTCTTGGAGTATTCCTTTGTATATGGACTTTCTGCTCTTTTTATTTCTATTAAAAGACATTAACGGTTTGCGACGATTAAGTTTAATTTATGATTATCACTCATATTGATATAAACTACGTTGTTGTGCGTTTATTCTCTTATTATGATGCCAGCCATGTGAGGCTGAGGTATATTGTTGTGAGAGTATGTATATTTGTCCTAACTTGTCTACCGTACAGGGGAGATGCCACTCGATTTTCGAGGAAACATAAACCTCTGGAGGCGTGACAATAAAGACAAGGAACCTGATTGAAGAGTTATTATTCTTATTTTAGCGTCGTCTTAATTCCGATGGAGAAGATGCAACGGAAAAAAGAAGGAGAATCTTCCAAGGAATTTAGGATTGACAGCTCCGAAATAACTCTAGGTTAATAGGAAATCAAGAGTTCTATCAAGATTATGCCCTAAACTTGTAGGGGCCTCCCCTTTATATAAGAATCTTATTTGTTATTAACCCATAGATAATAACAAAATAGGCTAAAGAGTTCTACACATTGAATCCACATCTAATAATTCGAAACGTAATAAACATAAGTTAGATCATTTTAAAGGATTCATGTGCAACTTACAAATAATTACATTGAACCCACATCGAATAACAAATTGTAATTACATGTATAACTTATAAATAGGCTCAACTAATAGAGATAATAATATCTAACACGGAGGTAAGTGTTTGTAAACTCTGGAGCTTTTGGATATTATTAGGAAGTTGTTTCACTTCTGTATAGCTCAAACCCAAATAATTAGGGTTAAACAAGGCTGAAATTTAATTTAGTAAGTTGGAGATTCAAATATTTTCGAACTCTGACGCCCTCTAAAACTGCTCTTGGGTAACGTGGACTACAATCGGAAGTGGAAACGTAAAGAAAGAGCGAAGTTGTGAAAGACTCCTACTTAAACTGAGGGATTCATCATTTTACTTGAATGGAAAGGCGACGAGTTTGATTGTCCACAACGGTTAATTTGTGAACCATGGAAAATCATGCAAATTAAATTAAATTAAATTGATCTTTTTAGATATTTCAAGTGTTACCTCTCTTATTACTCTGTTACTGTTATTTGCTTCCATATAGGAATTCTTCGGCAACCTACAATCGGATTAGTTTCTTCCTTTTTATTAAATAATCTTCTTGAAAGATGCTACAATAAACAAAACAAATCTTTAGATGGTTAGACAAATCATTGAAGCTAAGGTTAAGAATACTCTTCAATGCATCAAGCGAAGGGTGTTTTTTTTTTAACTCTCAGTGAATTAAGACAATCATAGACTTCCTTCCATTCACTTTCACTCTTTTCCTTGGTTGATAATAAACTGTCTGGAATTATAGTGCAGCAGCAAGGTGATTAATTATTTTTTTAAATATTCACGGTTCGATCCCTAATATGATGTATTTTAAAAAAAATCTTTCAAATAAGATATGAGCCTCCTGATTTATCTTGATGATCGATAAAAATTTTTATGAGGCTGAATTCGCCATCTCAGGTTCGTTACTACAGTTCTGTAACGACTGTAGTCTGCTGTCTCACAGCTAGGTCTCGTGGCCTAGCGTCATGAGTCCTAATGGTTTGTTTATTGGCGTCTTACTGAATTGATATAGTTTATTCATACAAAATGTATTACTGTTGATAAGTTTGGATCGATTTTCAATATATACGAAATCTTTTATAGTTTATCTCAATTCCTATTTACATGAGATTTTGCTACTGTGCAAATTTTTTCATGATTTCTCTTCCTTTGAAATAATGATGCGTCATCGATCTTGACGTTAAGAGATAATTTCGACACTAAAAAAAACTTTGCACGAAACCATTAAAAAATAATAATTTTTTAAAAAGCATTATCTTTTTATTTTAGAACGTTTTTAAATAAAAATGATTGTCTATATTTTTTTCTTATTTTAGGCAATATTTTTTTAAATAATAATTACTTTTTTATCAAGATAAATTTTTGAAAAGTATTATTTATGAGCGTTCTTTTAAGTACCCATGACAATGATTTTAAAAACGTTGTCTATTAATTTTTCAAAAACAGTTGTTGTTGATAATTTTTTTTTTTGTCAACTAAGATATGTATATATCCGCCGATTTGAGCATCGATTCACATAATCCTAGAGCCTTCGGCGAAGTTGAGGCGTGGATTTTGAGCCCTATGAGGATGAGAGAGAGAGAGAGAGAGAGAGAGAGAGAGAGAGAGAGGAGGGGGGAGGGGGTGTTAAAGACCAGGCAACTGTGAGGAAGAGACTTTCGGGTCAAGATCAGGCAACTGTGTCGAGGAGACTTTAGGGTAAGAGTGTTTGGGTTGAGTATCTTAGGGTTGCTATGTGATACGGGAAAGTTACATGTCAAGGTCCATCGAACCCGACAGTCGAGGTCGGACGCCCGAGACCACTTCGGGAGGATAGAGCTCCGAGGTCATGACCGAAGACAGACCCCCAAGATAATCTCGGGAGAGAACACCCAGAGACCAACTCGGGAGAGCGGAGCGCGAAGATCAATACATCAAATAGCCCGACTTCAGGTAATCGTTCCGCTTTCCAGTTCAGGAAAGTCGTCGGATAAGTATTATCCGCTACACGCGACAATTAAGACATTAATGTTCGCAGTGACCGTTACCTAAAAGTTATCACGTAGCTGACGATCAAGGAACGTGGAGGAGAACGTGGAGACACGTGTGATCAAACCCTCAGGTATATAAAGTGCTTTGGCATCCAGGTAAAGAGGGTATGCTTTCTGAACTCAGACAAATTAGATTCCTTGTTGTCCTCCTAAAAGTAATCAAGAGTCTGACTTGAGCGTCGGAGTGGGCTCCGCTAGAAAATCTTTCGGTGTATTCCCATTAACGCTGATGTTGATCTCGCAGGGCGCAATCTTCTTCTCCCCGTCATCGTCCTTGCGGGCTGCACTCTAGTGAATTGTCATCTGCGTCGATTCCTTCCGGAATAAGTTTGGCGTCGTATGTGGGAAACCTAGTCAAAGCACCTGAAGGAGCAGCGTGATAGCAGATCTAGAGGGACAACCTATCGTCTTGACGAGAGGGGAGTTGGATTGCCTAGTCGCCATCATCGTCAACGGCGCGCTGGAACAACATCTGATCGAGCAAGCCGCCTCCCGGTGAGCGGTTTCGATGCAAGGCGAAATCCCAACGATGTCCGCCTCGTACCTCCGAAATCGAAGATCTGTCTCGCCACCGGTGGGACAAGCACTAACAACTCCAGCACATCGGCGAGATTCCCTGGGAGATTTGGAGAAGGCCAACTCCGTCGCCTCTAGCGCCCTAAGGCAGAAGGTAGGACCGGGGAGGATTAAGGGGTTCAAAGCCATCCCGAAGGCCCAATCTACACCATTCTCTCTTGACATCGTGGAGGACCCCATGCTCAAGCAATTCCGTGGTTTAGGAATTGCTGACTACGATGGGAAGACAGATCCAGAGGACCACGTCTGCAAATTCGAGAGCGCAGCTCTCTTACATCAGTATACAGACGGTGTGAAGTGTCAGACGTTCTTGAATACCTTGTCGGGGCCACCCAGAGATGGTGCCAAAGGTTGCCCCAAAGTTCTATAAACTCCTTCCTGATTTTAGAACCACTTTCCTGTATCACTTCGCCAGCAGCCGTCGATACCAGAAGACGACGTTGAATTTGTTCGCCCTCAAACAGAAGGCGAAAGAACCGCTAAAAGATTATATCCAGCGGTTCAATCAAATGGCGTAAGATGTGCTAACCGCCACATCGGAGATCCTTGTCAGTGCCTTTACGCAAGGGCTTTCCGAAGGCGGCTTCTTTCGATCACTAGTGAAGAAGCCGCCAACCAGTTTCGAGACTTACTAAGGCGCTTCGTCAAGCACGTCAACATCGAAGAGGTGCAGCATGCTCGCCGCAAAGAGCCGACCGGAGCTGTTAACATTTAGGAAATTTTTAAAGGGCTAAAAGGTAAGTTTCCTAAATCAGGGGTTATTGTGAGAATAACTGAACTTTGGAGGGGTTTTCCGCAAAAATACCATCTCATATAAGTTCCTTTTTCGCCTCTTTTTCCCTGCGCCCGCAGCCAACGCCGATTATTCCTCTTTCCATCTTCTTCCCTCTGTGAACCCTAGCCGCGATTGGAGCCGAGCGGCTGCGTCTTATCCAGGTGATCACGGGCAAGATCACGATCTCCTCCTCCTCTTCCCCTACACGAAGAAGCAGCGCCCTCTATGATCTTCTCCCTCGACCGAGGCCGACCCAAACTCCTCCTCGCCTCTTCCTCGATCGGGCACTTTCCCTCTCCACTCGCGCCTTTCCCTCTTGGTTGATGGTCTTCGGAGCGACCGCCCGATGCTACTGATCGATCCATCGCTTCCGATCACGCGAGTGCTAGGGTTCTCTGCTCTGGTTCAGTTGTTTCGTCTGCTCTCTTGGCTGACGGCGTGGCGCATTCCAGCCACTGGTCGGCGATCTTGGGCAAAGGAGACTTGCTCGCTTCCATTCAGGTATGGAGTTTTAGATGCCATGTGATGTTATCTGTTGGATTAGCATATGCCGCTTGGAACAAACTTGTGATTGAATGGAGTTTGTGAAGGCAAGTAGGTTTCAGATCTGTCTTGAATCGAGTTGGGCTCTCGTGGTCTGTTCTTGTGTTCTAATGGGTTTTCTTTTCCCCTACGATCTTTGGGTTGTGTATCTAGTGTTGAAGCCAATTTTGAGTTGAATCTGATCTTTCCCTGATCGATGGGGGTTTTGTGTGGTTCTTTGATCGATTTCGAGATGATTTCTCTGTTGTGTGATTGAGATCAAATTGGGAAACAGATTCTCTTGGATTGTTGGGTTCGAGCTAGAGAACCCTGCGGGTGCACAGATCAGGTAAGGTCTACCTTGTTTTAGTGCTTTAATGGCTGTTCATATTGGATCGATCTTGGATGATTAGGTTTTTAGTGGTGAATTGATGGTTTGCTATTGATCTGAGTTAGATTTTTGAGTTGGTTTTAATGAGGTGAGTCTTTCTTTAGCGTGAGTTGATTAAGGAAGGGTGATCCTAATTCCTTCTTTTAGGGTTATTTACTTTGTGTGAATTGGGTTAATGCGAAGGTAGGGTTTGATCCCAATATTAGAAGTGTATGACTTAGCTAATTCGTAGTTTATACAATTAGCTAAGATGGATTTGTTTTGCTGCAGGACATTGACGTAGATCACGTATCGTGGATTTTATTTTTGGACAGGAGTTCTCATCGCTCATGGACTTTGCATTTGGAGGCGGGTACCTCTTTTATGCATAGTTAGACATAGTTAGTAGTAGGGATATCTGATATCTGTATCTCTGTGCTCTTGCTTCAGTAGTTGTATTCGTTAGTTTTACTGCTTACTGTTCCTGTATGGATTGATGCTGCATAGCTTACCTTATACCTTACGCTAGGATTTAGGTATTGGTGCATACCGGTTATCTGGACTACTGCATATCATGTAGATGACAATAGGGATATTTGATATCTGTATCTCTGTGCTCTTGCTTCGGTAGTTGTATCCGTTAGCTTTACTGCTTACTGTTTCTGTATGGATTGATGCTGCACAGTTTACCTTATACCTTACGCTAGGATTTAGGTATTGGTGCATACCGGTTATCTGGACTACTGCATATTATGTAGATGACAGCAAGGATAGATAGTGGATGATGCATGTGATAGTGACATGCATCATTGTTGCACGTAGCATAGGGGACGACCTTTGACTCCCTGGAGGTTGAGATGGGCCGTCGTACTTGCTACTCGTGTAGGGGCATATGTAGGCGACCTTTGACTCCCCTAGTGGTTGAGATGGGCCGTCAGACCTGCCACATGACCTGTCGTGTAGCCCCGTTGGCGGACCCGGCGCTGCAGCAGGTCCCCTACCTATCCGATGATAGCAGGGACGTTTAGAGCATTACTTCACCCGATGGTGGGGTACGTTTATGGTCTCCAACCCTACCCATTCGATCTTGCGTGTACCGCCTTATAGACCGTCTGTTCGTGCAGGGAAGACCAGGTCAGAGCCCTACCCACTCGGTTCGCATGCTTCCGCGACCTATACCGACTGGCGTCAGGGGTGACCCATGTTGCATCATGAGCATACTGTGCATTGATGCATATGATTGTGTTTGCTGCACTTGATTGTTGCACTTGGTTGACATGCATACTACTGGGTTTGGATCGACGCAGGTAGGTATATAGTTCCTTTACTGCTTATTATTCAGTTCTGCATTTCTTTTTACTGCAGTTATCTTCAGTATTGTGATAGATAGATGGACGGTGACTTACTGCCAGTATTTTCTTTCTGTGCATATTAGATTGTATTCGCTGAGTTCTTAGGACTCACCCCGTTAGCCCTGTTTTTTTTAATCTTTTAAGGATGATCGTCTGGATTGCTCAGCAGCCTGTCCCAGTTCAGGTGTCTCCGAGACGATTTTCGCAGGGTTTCTGTGTCTTGGTTGTGGTACATGTTGGTACCCCTTTCCTTTCATACGTTTGGTTTCTTTTCACTTCCGCTGTCATATGTTGTGCTCCGTTGTGTCGTCCATTTTACGGCAGTATAGTTGTACTTTTGTGTGCCCTGGAGGTCTCAATTCTATTTTGGTTTTGTCGTAAGTCGTACCGGTACTCAGCTTTATTGTCGTTTCCGTTTTGCTCATTATACGGTCGCTTGTTCCAGCCCTATAGGCTGCGGTACAAGCCGACTGAGATAGTCGTGGTGGTCTGGTTTTTGGATTGTCCGCCGGGACGAGAGAGTAGCTGTCCGGTCGGTATCGGACGAGCGGCTCCTCGGGGCGTGACAGGAGCCCCTATGCAAATCTCGGTACAGTCCGAGAGAAGGGAACCACCAGCACCAGCCCGGACGAAGGATCCTCATTCTGGGAAGGACCACTGGGCTGGTAGAGACGGTTGACACCCAGGAACCGGAGCCACCGAAGAAGTATTGCGACTTCCACGGCAGTACAATGCACTCCACAGAGGAGTGCCACGCTTTGAAGAAGAGGTTGTCTCTGAAAGCGGATGCCAAGCCTCAAAAGCGATGGAATAAAGTGGGGTACCGACGGAGATCCCCGCGGCGGTACTTCTCCTCGCAAACGACAGTTAAGAGAAGACGGATCCAAGCGGCAATCCCGGTCGCATTCCAGGGGAAGGAGTCGGGAGATAACACCCCGTCAATCTCTCTTCCCCGAACAAGATCCCAAGAAAGGCAAAGCTCCAGTGCGTGGGCCTCCTTCGGATCATGTGGGAGTGATCTCCCGAGGTCCTACCGGA
Source organism: Boesenbergia rotunda (assembly GCA_024364735.1). NCBI lineage: Eukaryota > Viridiplantae > Streptophyta > Magnoliopsida > Zingiberales > Zingiberaceae > Boesenbergia > Boesenbergia rotunda. Next base: position 642,483 of record JAGFNQ010002314.1, on the reverse strand, counting down.
GGAGATTCTCATCGGGCAAGGAAGACCCACACTCATCAGCTGGAGAACTATGCCATCGGGACAAGCAGTAGCCAGTGCCATGTCCCTGTTATCTCATTCGGCCCTAGAGACCTGGAAGATATGGAAGTCTCTCACGAAGATGCACTGGTAATTTTCGTACGTATAACAAATTACGAGGTTAAGCGTGTCTTCATGGATACTGATAGTTCTGTCAAGATCCTGTACAAGGTGACCCTGGACCAGATGCAAATCGATGAGGACGAGCTACATCCGATCTCCACTCCGCTCTTCGGCTTCACCAGATACCGAGTGCAGCCGATAGGGCAAATCTCCCTATCCCTGTCGTCGGGAGACGACATTCTGAAGAGGACGAGAAGGACTCCCTTAATGGTCGTGGATGCTCCATCGTCCTACAACGCCATCCTGGGCCGCCCAACGCTCAACATATTTACAAGCGGTGGTCTCAGTCTACTATCAGAAAATCAAGTTCCCAGTGGGTGAGCAGGTGGCCGAGGTCAAAGTGGATCAGCTAGTTTCCCGGCGATGCTACAGCGGGGAGGTCAGGTCGGAAACCCACAAGAACCCAATAGCTCATGAAACGCTACAAATCGGCCTCGACAACCCTCAAGAGGAGGAATGACTTTTATTTCTAAATACTCATACTTGAGCTTCTGACTGACTTTAAAATAAGCCCGATGTCCGTCTGATCTAGGTTAGAATACGAGTCAACTCTTATTACTTTAATACAATAAACCAGTTTAAATAAAATAAAATCTCAAGTTGTATAATTTTTTACTTGGTCAATTTGTCTTATTTTAATACAATAAACTAGTTTTAATAAATAAAATGTCAAGTTGCATTATTTTCTCTCGTTGAGAAAGACATGTATAAACATTATATTTGAATAATTAATTTTGAGGCCAACTAATTAAGTTGAATGTATGACAACTTTACTTTAAAATACACTATTTTTAATATATATATATATATATATATATATATAAAAGTCAATTGTAATTAATTGGCACGATATAACTTTTTTTCTTCTCTTTAACATGTTAGAAAACAAATAAAATCCATTAATTTAATGTAAACTATAGAATCATAGAGATGACGTTTAAAATTTTTAAATGTATTTGAATGGGCCCAAAAAATAGTATTGGAATTTGAAGCTTGTTAGCTCAACGTATAATCCATCATGTTGTGTCTATTTAAAAAAGTTTATTTATATTTATTTTTTAATATGAAAATAATATATAAAATTAAATAAATTAATGTATTTAATTAATTAATATTCACAAAGAAAAAACAATAACTCACAGTTGCAACTAGCATATACAACAACCAAATTTTAAATAAATAATAAGTCAAATTGTATATCTAAGGCTGCTTTTTACACAGGCTCACATTGATAGCCAATAAGTAAAAATGATTAATAAGATAAATTTAGAATGATTGATTTAGTTTAATAAAATTTGTCATTGGTCGATAAAGTAAATTAGAAAGTATTCGTGATGGACAGTTAAAGTTCAATATTTTAAGATTCGTATTTTATTTGTAAAAAAATTAAATTAAATTTGAATGTCTGAAATAACGATTAATTATCTTTCCGATATCCACTGAGGAGAGGGAGTGCAGTTTTTAGATGTACAGATTTGGTATATAAATAAGATTTAGCATTAAAATGACATGATTTGAGTTTTTGACAGGTACAAATATTATTTCAAATTATTTTATATCATCTATTTAGGAAGATCATTCGATTAAAACCTAATAAATCTCATAATTTACTCTGTTTTTAGAGAGTGTGGAAACATTTCAAAATCGTTAAAATGACGATTTTAACTTTGGTCAAAGGAAGCATGCGCAACTCGGCATGCACCTAGTAATCGTTAGGCTACGCTAGTCAACTTTTATTATTTTAATACAATAAACCTGTTTAAATTAAATAATAAAAGCTCAAGTTGTATTATATTAATTAGTTAGGCAACTCGTATTATTTTAATACAATAAACTGGTTTAAAATCAATAATAAAAGCTCAAGTTGTATTATAATAGTTGGTCAACTCGTATTATTTTAATACAATAATTTAGAAAATAAATAAAATGTCAAGTTAAATTATTTTTTTTCGTTATGTTATATTATTTTAATACAACTGGCTTAAGTAAAATAAAAAGTCAAGTTGTATTATTTTAATACAGCAAACTAGTTAATATAAAATAAAATAAAAATCAAATCAAATTAAATTAACTTATCACGCAATTAATTTTGATTAGGCCATTTAATTAAGTTGAATGTAGGTCAGCTTTACTTAAAAATAAAACTATTTTTTAAACATATATTTATATATATTATTAAATCAAAATAAGCCAATTTTAATTCAACCAAACCAAATCAAATCAAAATTATTAGAGCAAAGATATGACTATAATTTAAATTCTAAATATAAGGTTTGTCTACATGCTTGCAGCAAACCCTACAAAAAAAATTCAGTGATTAGCGACGGACTGATTCCATCGCTATTCCATAGCTAAACGCTAATAGCGACGGTAAGAGCGTCGTCGGTTATCTCTCCGTCGTAGGTCAGGGGTAGCAACGGATACACAAATTCATCACTATTAGTTACGGATTATTTATTTAAAATCCGTCGCTAATAGCGACGAATACATACCCCCCGTCGCAAATTACCAGATGTAGGGTGGTGACGTGTACGAGAACAATTAGCGAGAGAAAGTCAAAAAATCGTCGCTATTAACGACAGACTAATCAATTATCCGTCGCTATTTTATCGTAATTAACAACAAAAAGTCAATTATCCGTCGCTATTTTCGACGAATATTGTTAATATCCGTCGCTATTTGCGATGAATATCGTTAATATCCGTCACTATTAGCGACGGAATAGTCAATATTCCAGTTATAGTGCAGTTGAAGGCCGACTAATCATCTCTCAAGTACACCCAATACGTTACCAGTTATGACGTATGTTATAAGAATTTTTTCATCAAATGGAACACACAACCATGAGATGTTGGGCTTAAACTGTTCGCTACAAGCGCTTCTCAATTTACTTGGAATTCGATAAAAAATTTCTATGAAATCAAATCGATCATCCTAAATTCAATTGTTATCTAATCTATTATTTTTTTTATTTTTATTTGTTTGAAAACGAGACAATTAAATGAAAATACTCCCGTGTAATTTCCAAGATCCAGTTTTGTTCATTTTTTAGCAACAAGAAGTTCGCAATTTTTGGGCAGTAAATCAATTAATGATCATAAGAAAACTCCAAGAGCAATAATATAGGAGTTTAATTAATGATCCTGACGTCATGTTGGAACACAGATCCAACATTTATGCAACATCTGCAAAGAAAAATTAACTGGTCTTCTTGGTTCTTCTTCACATCTATCAGGATAGCTTTCCAGCTCTGTTCAGCTTCAACCAGGTAATTAAACCATCTTTCTTCTTGATTTATTATTCCATGGCAAAACAGATGTGATATATTCCTCTTTGTTGCTTTTTTTTTGGTTCTATTACAGATTAATTTGCTTATGAGATCTCAGGAATACTATAAGCTTTTGCTTCTATTACAGATTTGTTTCTGAGATCCCTGCTAGTATGTGTTTTTTAATAGACAAAAGATGATTATGAATACAATCTAATTTATCTAAAATCGTTGATCAGTGGCAGCAGCTATGGACGTAGTCTCGCCAATATTGGAGACTGCCGGTGCAAAACATGTCATCAATAAACTAATTGATGCAGTCCTTACTTATGCGCAAGATCAATACTACTGGAAAACTAACTTGCAAGAAGAAGTGCAAAAGCTTAAACTCTTTCTTCCTCAGATCCAAGCTGTTGTTAGCTTTGCCGAACATAGATTAACTATGTCCGAATCTTCTGATTCAGCATTAATGGAGTGGCTGTGGCAGTTCAGGGATGGGATCGATGAGGCTGAGGAAGTGCTGGATGAGCTGGAATATCTAGAACTGAAGAAGAAAGCTAACAGTGACAAAAATAAGCTCTATAGAATGGTTGATACTTCCGTTAAAACTGTAAAAAGATTACTGAAACATGATGATATTCCTAAGAGATTAAGGGCATGCGTAAAGAACTTAAACATCTCTGCTTCAGGTGTCAATAATTTTCTGTCATTGGTCACACCAACAGGTGGCACCGGCACGGGACAATTGCAACAGGAGAGTCTAACATTGTCTAATCAAAGTAGGATTACCTTTCCCTGTCCTGGATTATCATTCAAAGGACGTGAGGAGGAAAAAGGGAAAATCATCCAGTATTTGCTGGGAGAAGAATCTGAAATTCAGATCAGTCAGAATGTGCATTGCCTTCCTTTGGTAGCGCTGGGTGGTATGGGGAAGACTGCGCTCGCTCAACAAGTTTTTGATTATTTTGAAAATGAAAAGAAGGAACACTTCGACTTCAAGATCTGGGTGTGTGACTCCTTACCTGATCTCAATGCATCAAGTCTTATGAAGAAAATTCTGGAGTATTCAACCCGCCAATCTGAATCTGGGCCATCGGAACTACTACCAGTTAAGCTCAAGGAGACGTTACATTCCAAAAGATTTTTACTTGTCGTAGATGATGCTTGGGATGACAAAAACAAGAGAGAGTGGGAGAAACTATGTATTCCATTGCTACATGGCCAAAAGGGTAGCTGGATAATATTAACAACTAGATTAGAATCAGTTGCGAAGATGGTCTCAAATGTAATCAAAGGAGGCACAATGAAGCCAATGACGTTGCAGGGCTTATCAAAGGATGAATGTCGTTCACTGCTCTACGAGCATGCATTTGCTGACCAAGACCCAAATGAATTCCCACTGCTTAAAAAAATTGGCGAAGAAATAGTGGAGAAATTGCATGGCGTGCCTCTTCTAGCAAAGTCAATTGGAGGAGCGCTGAACAGTAAACTGGAAGCAGATCACTGGACGAGAATTTCAAGAAATGAAGTTTGGAAAATGCCACAAGATTCAAACTCCGAATTCATTCCAGCTCTAACACTCAGTTACAAGATGCTTCCACCACGCTTGAAGCGGTGTTTTCCTACTGCAGCATATTTCCTCAAGATTACCGGTTCGATAAAAAAAAGCTAGTGTGCATGTGGGTAGCAGCAGGCCTAATTTACTCTGATGGATCAGAGGGGGGCTCAGATGAGGACATAGCTAACTACTGCTTTGATATGTTGTGCAACAAATCTTTCTTTGATGTTCATACCTACAAGCGTACATTTCGGCACGACATTACACCTTATGTTCTTAATGAAGACTGTGATTACACCATGCATGATATGCTGAATGGTCTTGCTCGCCATGTCTCGCGCTATGAATGTTGTCGAATTGTGCATAACAGTACTCCAAATTACATTTTGGATTATAATACCATTCGCCATATATCTATATCTATTACCAGTATAGATGCTCAACTTCGGTGCCCTAGCTAAAATGGTGTGCAGATTCAAGCACTTGCGAACACTCTGGATAGAAGACTATTATGGGGTTTCTCAAAATCTTGATGATTTTATTCGAGATGCCTGTAAATCACCAAGAATAATTCGAGTATTGATTATTGAGTCTGATCAGTGTTTGGAAAGCATCAGTAACTTTGTGAAATTACGATTTCTTGAAATTTCAGCTTCACCACCATCACTATCAATCTATAAGTTCTACTTCTTACAAGTTCTAATTGGAAGGAACAATGTCATTCTGGAAAAAGACACAAGCAAGTTGACCAACTTAAGTCATCTATACGAAGTAAAGGACGATGCACTTTTCTCAGTTGCTGAAGTAGGAAAGCTAATATCCCTCCAAGAATTATGCTTCTCTGTGGGCACGGAACCCGGATATAGAATTGATGAGTTGATGAATATGGATAATCTCCGCCAATTATCTATTGCAAAACTTTCCAATGTGCACAATCTTGAAGAGGCCAATAACGTCAACTTGGTCCGAAAAAGTTGTCTCACAAGCTTGAAACTGAACTGGGAGGACAATAATGTCTGGTTTAAGTTTGACCGGTATGAAGTAAATAGTAATTCTGGCCATGAACAACAGGAGGTTCTGGTGGCTCTTCAACCCCCTCCCACGATTAGAGAACTCATCATTGCAGATTATAAAGGTGGTAGGCCCGCATCGTGGATGAATACTCAATCTCTTTCTCGGCTTGAATCTCTTGAATTATTTGCTTGTACAAATTTGGAAGAGCTGCCCCCTTTATGGAAGTTGCCCTGCCTTATGTTAATAAAATTGAATGGCATGAAAGCTATAAGAAGTTTGGGTTGTCACTCCTTCGATCCTATTGACAAGCAACAATTTCCGGTTTTAGAGGAACTTGAGTTTTGTGATCTTCCCCTCTTGGAGGAATGGAATGGTGCAGATTATTATATATGGTTCCCTCGTCTCAAAAGGTTTACAATTACAAACTGTCCCAAACTAAAGAAAATTCCGGCCCTTCCGTTGTCTATAGAAAATTTTTACATGAGAAATTTGGGATTAGAAGCTCATCCACGGTCCTACAAGTGTTCTAATGGTTCTACGACATTTGGAGGATTTCAGCAGCTGACGTCCGTCGAGTCCCTTGAAATCGTAGATATTGGATCAATTGGTGAAGAAGATGATAATTTCCTTCCGTCATCACTGCAATTACTCGATCTTGGAAATCTTGACAAACTCAAAGATTTGGCAAATAATCTACGAGGTCTTACTTCGCTCAGAGGATTATCATTAAGATGTTTACGGGGCATGACATCAATTCCGTTAACAAATGAGCTGGAACATCTCACTACCCTTCGAAGCTTGGATATTTGGTATTGCCAAGACTTGACTTCACCTGGAGGCTTATCTATTATAAAATCCCTTAAACATTTAGATATTGTTGATTGTCCGAAATTCCTTTCTGCTAAGCTTGAGTCACAGGAATTTTCCTCGGATTTTGATCACTCTGCGAGTAATAAAGCTGCTAGCATCCTTCCATCCTCACTTGAATCCCTAAAATTTTCAACGTTAATGATTTCTCAAGAGTCGTTGAGTCGCTGCCTTCAAGGGCTTACCTCCCTCAAAAGATTAAGTATATTAACTTGCAACCATTTGGTGTCTCTTCTCAAGACGGAGTGTCTGCATAATTTGACAGCGTTGCAGACATTGGAGATTTCTTATTGTGAAGAATTATGTAAATTGGAGTCATTGACGGCACTTATCTCCCTCAGAGAATTGTATATTCACAAATGCCCCAAATTACTCACTACAACATTTTCCGCTGTACAAAATCCTGCAACAACAGCAGAACAAAGTGCAACAAAGATAAAGATGGGAACATTAACTTCACTTGAACAAATTTCTATTGACAGCATCTTCTATCCACCCATTTTGCCGATTGCAAAAAAGCTAAAGACCCTTGCTATCGAAAACAAATTCGAAAATCCCCAAGTGCTTGTCACCCAATTCACTTGTTTTCCTTCTGAGATGGTGGAGTGGTTGTTGCAATGTCGGGAGCCTCTGGAAGTTTTAGAAGTGGCACGGATGCCTCATCTGCAAACTTTACCCACAATTTTGGAGAATTTTTCATCGCTCAAGGCTCTTAGAATATTATATGCTCCAGAACTCAAGTCGCTACCCAGGATGCCTGCCTCAATGTTGGGACTGGTGATTGATAGCTGCAGTGCAATACTTGAGAAGCGTTGCCAAAAGAACATCGGTTCGGACTGGCCTAACATCAAGCACATCCCTGACATTGCTATTAGAGCGGACAAAGAGGACAAGGCCAAGGTGTGTTAATGCTAACGAGGAATCACCACATTGTTCATACTGCATTTTGTGTTTGCCGATTGAATTACCTCATTAACACTTACCATGCCATGGACTAAATTTTCTCAAATTGCTCTGTCCATTTTATTCTCTGAGCTATTTAATAATCATTATGTTGCTTATTTTGTGTTCTATACGTATCACCTCAAGCTCGAGTCAATTGCAACCGTGTCAGTAGCAAGCACCCCCTGAGACGCCTTCCATGTATCAATCAATTTTTTTTAAATCGATATTTTTTAAAATAAATCTTTTCTATATATATATCAACCACAAGACGTGACCATTTACCAAAAGGGCAAGTTATCAATTTTTTTAAGTTTTTGTTTTCATTCATTTTGAAAATAAACCACCAAGGGGAGAACCTACACCGTGATAATACTCACCTTGGGTGTTGTTTTCAACACTTTTAAAAGAGATTGATGCTTCTGTTAAATTTGCTTGATGCATTCATTAGAAGGGTCACACTTCTAAAACACATCGGAGTTCCAAAGAGATTGATGCTTCTGTTAAATTTGCAAAAGAATTATTGAAATTTGATGATGTTCTTGGGAAGTTAAGGGCATGTGAGAACAATTTGAATACCACTACTTGCTTCAGATGCTATGATCATGGTTGGCTATACATAAGTATAATCTCATCTTAATTTTGCTATTTGTTGTCTTCCTTCAAAACTGTCTGAGCATATTTATCTATTTTAGCTTTCTATTATTTGTTTTCATTGTAAATTATTCTTCTTGTCCATTTTCGAACTCTTGAAATGTTTGCAGAATGAGTCTTGAAAAGAACACCATACGGACCATCATTCCTAGAGGTAATTATCTTCTCATGCTGATTAAGCAAAAACATTCAATTGCTAATCTTTCTTGACTATCTCTATCAGATCCACATTCAATAGTGAGCAAATATGGCTACCAAGAATTAGGCGACGATCGAACATTTCTTCCACTCGTGTCACCGAACCTATAAGCATTGTAGCTTGTGATGAAATATATGAACAGAGACTGGTATCTTAAGTGCATCTGCAGCTTCCTCAAGCTTTCTCCCCTCTCCTCATGTTGAGAAACTTAATAACTCCAATTTGTTTGTCTAAGTACTAATTGGAGCTATTCCATAAGAATTTCCAATATTTGACTTTAGGAGCTCTTATATTTTTTGTTGAACAATTGTGTGCATGGTTGAACATTCATCTTGTGTGGTTGAACATTTATCTATTTGGAACTTTATATTATTTGTTTTCATGGTAAATTAATTTTCTTGTGCATTTTGGAACTCTTGAATTCTTTGCAGAGTGACTTATAGTCTTGAAAAGAACACTATATGTACCATCAATCCCAGAAGTAATATACATCTTTTCATGCTGATTAAGCCAAATCATTCAATTATTAATCTTTCTTGATTGTTTCTATCAGATTCATATTCAATAGTGAGCAGATATTGCAGCTAAGAATTAGGATCAAACTTTCTTCCACTCTTATCTCTGAACCTACAACCTAATAATATAGCTTCTGGTGAAATATATGAACAGAGACTATATATATATGAAGTGCATCTGCATCTTCTTCAAGTTCTCTCCTCTTCTCATCTTGTTGATAAACTTAATCACTCCAGTTGATTTATCTTAGTACTAATTCGAACAAATATATAAGGCTTTCCAATAATGTATTTAATCTTACAAACTTTTATATTTTGTTCAATGTCGGTGTGGTTTAACATTCAACTTGTGATGATTATTGAAATGATACACTTATATGCTTTTTCTAGATTACTTGTACTTTATCCACATTCACGAGCTATTCAACTGCAGAGACAATTTCTATCAATTTCTTTTTAGCATTTTCTTCTTTTTCTCTCATATCTAACCAATCATTGAATATAATCAGTGAAGCTTCAGTAAGTAGCAAGTAGTGTTAACTATTTAGATTTTCATCTATCCAATCATCGAATATAATTAGTGATTTATGGGAGAAGCATGTAAATCAATGAGAATAATTCGAGTATTGATTATGGAGTTTAATTATTTCAGAGTATCTTATCAGCCTTTGGAAAATATCAGTGATTTTGAAACCACTATCAATATTAATATGGAAGTTCTACTTCTTACAAGTTCTAATTGGTAACAAAAACTATCCCATTCTAGCAAAAGATGCAAACAAGTTGACCAACTTAAGACATTTAGCTAAAGTAGGAAAGTTAACATTCCTTCGGGAATTATGCATCCCTATGGGAACAGAACTGGGATATAGAATTGATGAGTTGATGAATATGGCTAGCCTCGGCCAATTATCTATTACAAAACTTTTCAATGTGCAGTCTCGAAGAGGAAGGTCAACTTGGTCAATGGGATGAAGTAATCCTGACCTTGATCAACAAGAGATTCTGGCTGCTCTACAACCCCCCAGCCATGGTTAGAGAACTCTTTATTGTTTTTTTAGTTAACATCAAATGTAATCATGAGGGTGATCATATATATCTAGTCCTATAGCAATCTTTCATTCGTCATCAGGATAAATTAGAAAACACTTGTAATAGACGATCTATCAGCCCAACATTTTTAAGTCAATCGTCCATTAAAAAAATTCATCCGTTAGTTCGTTGAAATTGAGACTCGATTCTTAGATGTCGGGTAAACTGAGAAGGCGTTCTACCACTGCACCATTCCCTTAGGGAGAGAACTATTCATTACACATTATAAATATGGTATGTCACACCTCAGAGTGTAATTTTCAGTATCCAGGAGGTACCCACTTGGTGTCAATATAATAAAAGAGACATATGGATCCATATATAATTAGGACTATAAAATCCTCATATATATATATATATAGAGAGAGAGAGAGAGAGAGATTTGATATGTTAGGCGCCCAACGTCAACGCCCCTCATAGTAAAACAGGCCTGAGCACCCGAGTGCTGAGAGGGGCATTCACATTGGACCCCCAAATTGGATACCCAACATATAAAATAAAATGTAAACACAATGAAATTAAAATAAAATAAACTAGGAATCAATAAGTCGAGATCTCTGAGCAACTCTATATAAAGCTTAAACCAACTATAATATAAAAAGTATATTTGTGCTTGCAAAATTGGTCTCGGAGTTTAGGGTTTACCCACCGGATGCAAAAATGCTTTGATGGGTGCCTAACCTCTCAATGCAATGGTCCGCTGTACTAGGATAAAAATGCCCCTTGATTTATCTGTCTGTATCTAACTTGGGGGTTGACAATACTGATTGCCTAAGGTGAGCATTATCACCTTTTGCTCCTAAAGTATCTCTATGTGCCACGTCTTAGGGTTGATGCTTGCTCGATAAATGAATATCTCTCCTGTACGGACAACATATGGATCATATATACATGTCAGATGGCTACTCACAATCTACCTCAGCCCGCACGGCTAGAAACAGAAAGGAAAAATATGACAAAATCCTAAAAAACTCTATTAGAGGCATACCGGTACGATTTACTCCATACACCAAAACAAAACGAAGCCCCACCATTGCACACAAAATATAAAACTCATCATCAAACGTCTGCACGAATCCAATACACCGCAAAACATAGCAAAGGCACAAAATAAATCCTCCAAGAAAAGAAAAGAAGAATGCAACGAAATAAAATTGCCATCGGGTCCTCTCCTGGCGAAGCCATAATGTTTCAATCAGCTAGATAAGTTGCTCTTTTATGCGAAGTTGCCACATTACCAACTCTTCAAGGCAAAAGCTCCTAGTTAAGTTGAATCAGGGTCGAGCTTTTGACCTTAAATGAAGGTTTCTTGGGAGGCAACTAAGCGTTTATTTTCTTATTCTTTTAGCTTCTTTATTTTGAGTCTTATTTGAATTTTCTTGTGTTTTCAAGATTTTCAACCTATACAAGTTGTCTGTAGTTTATTCCATGAGAGTGGAGGTTTTTGGGGAGAAGAAATGAATGAAAGTCATGCTCAAGGAGCACGGTCGTGCCAAGCTGAGACATGGGTAGCAAATCCCATGGCACGACCATGTCTACTAGACATAGCCATGTCTAGCAGACACTATCATGTCCTTGATGTTGGAGATCGGTGCGCCGGCTAGAGGGGGTGAGTAGCCGATCACGCACTCTAATCGCGGTTCTCTTCCTATACGTGTTAGCAAGCGCAAGCGGAAACTTAAACTACAAATAGTAACAATACTAACACCAAACCATTACCTGGTTCGGAGATGACACTCCTACTCCAAGGCTGTTCGTAAGGTGGACGATCGTGATCCATCGGTGGATGACTCCCCGAAAGACATCCGGCTAGCTCGTGTAACTCCTGGAGAAACCTCGCCACCACCCGCAACACTCACCTGAGTACTTAGATTACTAATTGGCCCTTAACCAAAGCTAATTTCGTCAAACCCTAGCTAGCCAAACCGAGCTCCCTTAAATAGAGATCATGGCTGAACTAGCTGTTACTAGTCGACTGGTGTCAATACCAGTCGACTGGTACCAACCAAGTCCGAACATTGCAGCCCAACGTTCAAATTCCCAGCCGACATCAATCAACTGCACAAAAGATCAGTCTACTGATCTTTCAGTGCCAACTACCAGTCGACTGCTATAAGTCGCAATCGACTACCCAAACCCTAAACCAAGGGTTTCCCTTCCCGAGTATAATTCTCTCAACACTCTGACCCTCACGACTTAGTTGACTCTTCACCTAGCAGCCTCGACCTGTTGCCTTCAAGCCTTCTTCGACTTTGGCTCTCGTCCCTCGGAAGCATACGAGCCCGCGATTCGTCCTTATGCCATCCTTCGCGTATGTCTCGAAGTGCGCTTCCCTCGGCTCATCGTTCCTGCTTTGTCCACGGTCTCTCGGATGCATACAAGCCCACGTCTTGTCTCCTCATGTCATCCTTCATCGGACCTGAAATCATCCAGCTAAGCCTATATGTATCCTACAAACCTGCACACTCACATACACATATCAAATACAAGGGTGAACCTAGCTTAAATCCTTTGCCCAAACATCAAAATGCATGGTCATCCGACCCATAGATTGCTCTAACACTTGATGCAATAGAAGACACGGTAGGGTTATGCCTATCAAGCACTATCATGCCAAATTTCATTAGGTGCAATAAAAGTACACGGCATGGTCTTGTGATCGTGACACAGTCGTGCCTCCATTTCAGAAAAAACCAGGGCTAGGCTATGCCATTTTGGATTGGACGTGGCAATTTTTGGAGGGGCTGTGTTTCATTTCACACTGTCGTGTTTGAAAAAAAATGAAAACACAAAACAACAATCGTGTTCCCTCAAAAGAAACACAGCGCAACTGTATTTTTCGACACGACTGTGTCAAGCTTGCAGAGAATACATGGCACGATCGTGCCATTTCACACAGTCATGTCACCTACTAAGCACAACCCACGCCACAGTCATGTGGCATTTCATTTAGGGTATTAATACCCTAAACATGGACGTGTTCTTCCAGCAACCCCCATTCTTAAGGTCCTCCTTTTGCTATATCTCTTCCCAAATCTCACCCCATTCTCTTTCCCGTTGTTAGATCTACTCCTCCAAGAGCATTATCCTCTCTCTAATGCCAAGATCCTCAACCATTTCTTCTTCCACAACCTCTTAATCCTCTCCAAGAAGTTCTCCTTCTTTCAAAACTCTCCAAACCTCCTCTCCTAGATCTTCTTTCTTTCTCCAAGATCCTTCTTCTCTTTACAAGATCTTCCCCCTCCAAAGTTTTCAATCAAGAAGCCCTTCTTTTTGCTTTCTTCCCCTAAATTAACTAATCACCACCTCTTCCCTCCTTCACAAACTCTCATTTCCCCCCTTGACTTGTGATCTTGTTCAACATATTGAAGAGACTTAGAAGGAGTGGTGGATCCAGCGGAGAAGGTGACGATCCCCAAAAAGGAAAAGGAAAAGCTACCAATAAGGGGAAATACGACCAAGTCATACTGTGAGCTGCCTCATGTATGGTTCAACATGGTCTTTCAGATAAGGAAGGCACTTCAAATTTAGAATCAGATCATAGATGTTATGATTGAAAGAGTCGGCAACCGTTTTCGATATCAAGAGCACCAACATAACCAGGGGGAGCAATAAGAGGTTGGTTAGCTCGAGTATAATGACGCACACAGACACGGTCATCCTCATTGTTCCACCGAGAAAAGAACCAGCACCAAGGACCACATAGAGACCATGATCTAGAGTTGTGTTTGCGCCCATTAGCATCCACAAAAAGGCCAAAAGGTGCAGCTACACCGTAACTTATGATGCCAAGAACATACGAGGCTACAAAGGACACCATGATGGATGACTTATGAAAAACATCATTCGTGCCACTGTTGAAAAGTTTTCTGATTGTATTATCATTGGTGTTGAAGAACAAGCTGGCTAGATCGTTGTACTGATTCGGAGGGCACTGGAAGTTATGATAACCACCGAAGTGGTCTATAACGGGACAGACATCCTTTTCACAAGGCCTACAAGGCGCTAACCATGGTAACTCGAACAAACAACACGATGTAAATATCAATACGATAGCTGCAAGAAGCAATTTATAGGCTGGTCCTTTCCTGGTAAAACAAAAGATTTCAATAACATATGCAAGTAAATAACCAATGCAAAATTGTCATCCTAAACATTCAAAAAGAAGAGGGAAACGAGTAAGTAGTGTGTACTGGTTGATTAGGCTGAATATGTGAAGGACCTTCAGCATAAGAAATTTGTATAGACTTCCCAAGATTCCCCCAATCACTCCGAGGAGGATCACCGGGGGTAAGTCAGCTAGATGATAGGTAATGTTATCAGCGGTAACATTGTACATTATGAGCCCACCCTTCCCAAATAAACCGCAACTTTCTCTTTCGCAAACATCCATCAGAGTACAGAGTGTGACCGCAACTACAGCAGTTGCGAAGAAAGCTCTCCATATTAAGGCACCTCTACACCTGTGACATGAAATGAATATCTGAATTAGGAGGAGACTCGGAGTACTATCATCCATTAAGACAAATGCTTTAAAGCGATATTCAAATGCTTTAACCAGTGATTGGACCACATAGAGACCATGATCTAGAGTCGTGTTTGCGCCCATTAGCATCCACAAAAAGGCCAAAAGGTGCAGCTACACCGTAACTTATGATGCCAAGAACATACGAGGCTACAAAGGACACCATGATGGACGACTTATGAAAAACATCATTCGTGCCACTGTTGAAAAGTTTTCTGATTGTATTATCATTGGTGTTGAAGAACAAGCTGGCTAGATCGTTGTACTGATTCGGAGGGCACTGGAAGTTATGATAACCACCGGAGTGGCCTATAACGGGACAGTCATCCTTTTCACAAGGCCTACAAGCTGCTAACCATGGTAACCCAAACAAACAACACGATGTAAATATCGATATGATAGCTGCAAGAAGCAATTTATAGGCTGGTCCTTTGCTGATAAAACAAAAGATTTCAAGAACATATGCAAGTAAATAACCGATGCAAAATTGTCATCCTAAACATTCGAAAAAAAGAGGGAAACGAGTAAGTAGTGCGTACTGGTTGATTAGGCTGAATATTTGAAGGACCTTCAGCATAAGAAAGTTGTATAGACTTCCCAAGATTCCCCCAATCACTCCGAGGAGGATCACGGGGGGTAAGTCAGCTAGATGATAAGTAATGTTATCGGCGGTAAGATCGTACATTATGAGCCCACCCTTCCCAAATAAACCGCAACTTCCTCTTTCGCAAACATCCATCGGAGTACAGAGTGTGACCGCAACTACAGCAGTTGCAAAGAAAACTCTCATATTAAGGCACCTCTCCACCTGTGACATGAAATGAATATCTGAATTAGGAGGAGACTCGGAATACTATCATCCATTGAGACAAAAGAAAATAGCATCTCAGCAAGTAATCGAAATGGCCTCCTTTCGTTATCCGCAAGCAAAAAGGTATTTTGATCAAACATGATAAAATTTCTATTACCATTGAGAATGAAACCTAGTTGATTGGCCTAAATGGATAAAAATGCCTAATCGTGAGTGATATTCAAAAGCTTTAACCAGTGATTCTTCATTCTTTACAAAACAAATGAAGTCAATATAGCATGTGGCATTACCATGATGACAACGACTCGAGTGCGAAAAGAACTCTGCCAACCGGAGCACGAAAAGCAGCAGCAATGCCAGCAGCCGCACCACAGGTGACAAGGTCACGCCAATCTCTATCATTTTTGAAGTAGCGTAGCCATCTCCATGTCATGCCATACTTCCGCGACCCACCCTGCCCAACTATTGTGCCGATGCACGCACCAATGTGAACCATTGGGCCTGCCTTGCCCACATGGAGAGAGGATGACACAGCTGCAATCAAACCTACAATCTACAATTCAACTCATGAGAAATGACACAACTGCAATCAAACCTACAATCTATAATTCAACTCATGAGAAACATTCGAGTTAAAAGATACGAATGTTAGATCATGGAAGTTCAATAAAGTGAGCTAAAAGTCAATAAAAGTTGAAGAGGTTAGATATAGACATTGATGAACTAACCAAGTTTCAGATAAGCACTAGTTTTAGCATCGAAACATCTTGCCGTTACTTCTAACTTCGATCTATCTTCTATTGCCATTGACTATGGATGGAAGGATCCATCTTAAGCAAATTCAATTCATCTAAGTGCAAATGTAGCTAACTTTAATCTGAACATGATCTACACAGATCATGGATGAAGCTAAAAGGAATAAGAGCTATGAAATTTATGCGTATCCTTGATCATACTTTCCATGAGAATGAGCATCAAATTTGAGGAAATCACTGATAACAGTTTCAATTCAAAGAAAAAGAGAAGAGAAATCGAATCTCCCACAAGAAGATTGTCAGCGTGTTCATCAAAGTCTCACCTTTACTGCAAGGGTGCACAGTGAGAAGATATCAGGAGCATCGACGCCATTCAAGTAAGCTTTCACCTCTGGAATCCCTGAACCGCCGGCGGCAGTCGAAGCAAACGCCGTAATCGCAGTCGACAAGATCAACAATGCCAGACTGGAACCGGCAAAAACCCCAAACGCAGTCCAATAACTTGAGACAACCATCATCGGCAAATTAGCCTGAAGAGAAGGGCCGATCTAAGACGGTGGATCAGATAGGGGGAGATCTCGACTGTGGTTTACTTATCGGCGAGCATCAAGTCGGAAACGGTAACGAACTTGACGCCGACGACGTTCTCCACGGAGAGGTTGTTGAAGAAGCCAATAGCGCCGGAGACGAGGCCGATGAAGAGGCAGAAGGTCCATTTGAGGAAGACGTACCGAAGTATAGCCGACCGGCCTCGGCTCCTCCAGTCCTGGTTGAAGAGCTCGTTCTCGACCAACCTAAAACGCCCCCAAAATCAAAATAGCAAAACTGACAAAAGAAATATTTTTTTACTCTATTGGTTATGCTTTTCGATTTTATAATGACTAGCTAAAGAAGATTATTCAAAGTCTTCAGGCAATAATACTACCATAATACTATGAGGGCGAGCCACTTTATACGATTAAAAATTGAGTTATTTTTTACAGTTGAGGATGGATGTTCAAATATGTAAGGTGAATATTATATTTTTTTATCGATATAAAAATATTTATCTATAAAAATATGCTTATTTTGATATTTAAATTTGAGTAATAAATCAAAGTTGAAGAAAATAATATGACAAAATAAAAAGTGCATAATTATAATAAATTTAAATAAAAAATTGTAAATGCATATGAACATGAAATTAAGATTGTACGTAGCTAACATTAACTAAAAATGTATTTATTCACACTTTTCAATTTTCTTTTATGGATAATCTTGCAACCTTTATTCTCAAATTTTAATGTCATACATTATTGCTACATTTGAGAAGGAGTAAGATTACATTACTACTTAGCTTATGTTTGATTAAGAGTAATGTAATCCAGTTTATAATGTAATTGAACCTGTAATGTAATCCAAATTATATGTTGTTGACCTTATAATTCAGATTATAATATTTTTACTAGCTTTTGTAATGCAGATTACATTATATTATAATTTTAAAATTGTATCAAATAAAATAATCAATTTGTAATGTAATCCTGATTACATTACAAGACTGACTACTCCTTACCAAACGTAATCTTAAAGTGTTGTAATTTGGATTATAAGGTCAACATGTAATCTGAGTTATATTACAGACTCAATTATATTATAAACTGAATTATATTAACCTTAACCAAACGCAACCTACAAATTTTACCAACCAACTTGGAACATCTTACTTCACTATGTATGTAACAATTGAACGCAGTGCTCTAAGAATGCTTGGAAACATCCAGTTTTGCAATGACACGGTAGCATTATAAATAATAGTTTCATCCAACACAGCAATCAAGAGATGATCATTCATAAAGGCATTGAGCGAAGAACATCGAAACTAATAGAGGGATTGAAACTAATAGAGAGATTTGGTTTGTGAATTCAGAAGAGCTCTTCGCTTTATAATTGCTTTTTCGACGGCACGCACTGAGATCACAAATCATCTACTCGAAAGTGATCAGTTAGCGGCACATGGCAACAATTCGATGAACGACTTACAGAAGCACATATCACTAACCCCAATATTTAACAGATTTCCTAAGCTATATAAGGCAGGCATTTTCTGCACACCTTTGGCTCGTGCCACTGTTGATTAGTTATCAAAGAGCATACCTTAGATCCACAAGGAAGTCAGTAGCCTAGCGATCGATCTTAGAGCATAATGAAGGCACCCAATTGCCCTTAAAGATATCTCCAACAAAGCCCCGCCTTAAGCAAGTCCCTATTCTAGAATAGAGAACGCTAGAAATATTAGGGGTTACTTCCAAGATCGGTTGTTGTGGTAATTAATGTTGGATATAGTGGAATAGAAAGGGAGGAATGATGTTCCATTGTGAATGAGACTTTAGTCCCACATTAGAAGTTTCTAGTGAATGGAAAGTGAGGTGGAGAATAAAGAGACTCCATTGTGAATGAGACTTTAGTCCCATAATGCATAATTGTTGGTTTATATTGTTTCACAAGTATGTTAGTTGTGAACAAATGCAAAGGAAGAGGCTCTCTCTACCGCGTGGGTGAGCAGGGGGTGTAAATCTAAGGCCCGGATTTGTACTGAACCAAGTAAACTTGTGTACGTGCACGACCTGCGCGCGTCGAATGCCGACCGATCGAGGGAAAATTTGTCCAAGCGGATGAACCAACATTTTGTCAAATTTTTTGCTCAAATGTAACAGATACATTAACTGTTGATTAATGCAAAATCAGTAACCCTATACGTTTGGATCCGGACGGTTTATTGACAGTAAATGATGTTAATTCGGTCATTGATTACTGCGGGGGTCTGAGCCCTATATAAAGGAGTTGTGACCGTGAGCAAAAGATAGAGAGAAGATTGTCTTCCACCTCGTTCCCAACTTCCCATCTTTTCCCCTGGTAGTGTTCAGGTACTTCTTCAGTTCGCCACGAGCAACGATTGCTTCGTTGTGCCTGTAGTCCCGCTGTTGTATCCTGAGAGGCAGACGTCCATCGGAACCTCGAAGCACCGTCGGAGGGGGACAAATCTGTTTCAAGGAAACTGTGTTATGCAGGTCTCGGCAACTCTCCAATTCCGGTTTGGGAAGACCTGCTTGGGAAGTCTAGTTCGGGACTTCAAGATCGGAAATATTGCTTTGGAGATTCTACTCGGGAATTCCAGCTCGGGAGATTCTGCTCTGGAAATTCAGCTCGGGAGTCCGGGTCGGGAGATTCAGCTCGGGAGTTCGGGTCAGAAATTCTAGCACGAGAGTCTGCATTCTACATAAAAGATAGCTCGGGTTACTCAACTGCTAAGTTGTAATTTGTGTAATTTCAACTTATTCTTGAACTCTCAGAAAGAGTGTATATCCTCCAACAATTAATCTATCTCATGAGTCACGTCGCGTATCTTTGATCATTATAATTCAATTAAACCGCATCCTATGCAAGATCCGTTGCAGGCTACTGCCCCACGTGGTCCGTGAGTCTGATAGGCCGCTTTGCTGATCGACTTTATAATCTGCTCCTAGGAGGTGGGTTTCGCTGAATAACCGACCTTCAAAGTGGTAGCGTCTGATCGACCGATTGACGCGACCAATTCAATCGTGCGAATTTGCTGACTAGGCAAACGCGCTAGCTGCAACTTGTGCTAGCTCATTCATAGGGCTATGTTAGACTGTTACCGAGTTTATTATCAAAAGCTATAGCCGATCGGCCAACCGACTATCTCAATGTCTGCCTTGTCATTGACCCTCTAAGTTCTTGACTCCATCTCAACTGCCCTATGATGACTTACCACCTAACCTGGGGCCTACCATTCGACTAGATTTGTTAATATGTGATTAAGAAAGAAGATTAAAATTAAGATTAATGTTCTACGCTATTTATAATCTAATATTTTCAAACCTTAATGAGTTGGTGGATATTAGATTGTGGATGTTTCGAGAGAAGATATTTGGGGGTGACAATATATATAGTCATAAATGTTGACCTCCAATCTATTTAATTTATCATTTAGAGATATTTATAAATTAATATTTATCATATATTTTATAATATTTAGAGATATTTATAAATTAATATTTATCATATATTTTATAACACAAGCCGAATACTATAAAAAAAGTGAAGAAAAAAAAAATTAACCTCAAAGCTTTTATTTTTTTATAATTTAATTGACTATTAATTAAAAAAATAAAATGGTTTTAAATTTATAGATAAGTTTTATTGTTGACGTGTTAAAAAATAATAATCATATATAAAAGCTTATTTTACAAGTTAAAAATAATAATTATATAATCATTTTAAATATACAAATATATATATGACGCAGTGAGCGCCGCCATTTTCAGTTCCTTATTTTTGGCCGGCGAGGAGAGAGTGCCGCCAATTTCATTTCTTGCTTCCCTGTTTTTCGCCCGGTGAAGAGCGAGTGAGGTTTTCTCTTATGGAGACTATGGAGTTTTATCATCTTCCTCCTCCACTGCCACGAATGATGGGCCGCTGTGCTCAAGCTCCTCGTCTTTTACGTACGTTCTGCACCACCCCATAAGCCACCTTTGATGTGCCGGTGGGTTCCTCCGCCAGCCGACGAAATTTCTATCAATTGCGACGCCTCCGTCCGAGACGATCGAATCGGCCTCGGCTGCATCGGTCGCAGCCACATCGGAGCAGTGTTGTTCGCTGTCGCCGCAACGCGTAGAAACAGAACCCACAATTCCGTGGTCTACCATGAACTGGAAGCCATTCTTAGAGGGCTAAAAGAAGATTTCGTCAGAGGCTTCTCGGTCGTCAGGGTTTTCTCCGACTCATTCATATCGGTGCAGATCCTGAAGGGGGGACAGAGAAGCCGACAATTTGTCCAATCGACCACCTAATTGTCCAAATCGCCACCGCGGTCTCCGTGCTTCGATATTTCTCCTTCTCCTTCACCTTAAAAAAGAATAAATATAATATTTGACCGCGTCAAATATTATTAAATATTTTTCTTATTAAATCTGTTAATTGACAGTTTTTCTATAAATCTGTTAATTAACAGATTCCTTATTAATTATTTTTTTACATGATGAGTTGCTCCAGTGTCAATATATCATTAAGTAGATAAAAATTTTGAAGGTTTGCCATGAGTAGGCACAGATGACAGAATTTTAGGACGGACTTGTGAAGTTAAAAATCTTCTTAAAGCAGAAGGGTCATCGATGAAGGTTCTGTCGAGTCTTTTAGGGCATTGAATACCAGTATATCCAGTTTGGAGACAAATTTGATATCTTCTTAAAGCTGAAGGACCACCGATGAAGGTTCTGTTAAGTCTTTTAGGACATTGAATACCAGTGTGTCTAAATTGGAGACAAATTTGACAGCTCTGAACATTCGACATCAAAATAATAATAAAGAACCAAAAAAGTATATTCAGCAGATTATCATACAAACTCAACGTCAGATATCTCCCGTTAAGTTTGTCGGGGGTAAAAGAGAACAAATATAATATTTGACCGTTAAGTTTTCCTTATTAAATCTGTTAATTGACAGTTTCTCTGTGAATCTGTTAATTAACAGATTCCTTATTAATTTTTCATTTGACTAAGCATCCTAAGGCATTTATAAATTATATATCTCGTGGACAAGTTTTTTCAATTAATCAAGGAAGTTTTTTTGTTATCTTTTCTCTCTCTACCTCTCTTCTCTCTCTATTTCTCTTACTCTAATACACCTACCGAGAAGTCAACTCGCCGGCGGATTTCCTTTCGAAGCACTGCCACCCTGACGACGAGGAATGGGTCTCCGACGACAACATGGCCGGCGAATACCCTGATGAATTCCAGTATTTGCTCTGCATCGACGCATTCGGCATTTTCCACCTTAGACAGCCCAAGTAGGAGATTGAAACATGAACGTTCAGAAAGATTGAAACATTGTTTGTGGAGAATTTCTCCGTGTAACAGCCCATCTGAGGCTGAACCATTCTGTGTCAGTGTGGTTTAAAAATTTGTTTGTGTAGTATAAAAAATTACACTAGGTGTATAAGATAAGATGGGGAACATATTAAAATCATCTTTTTTGTGTGCATACCTATGATGCGTGCCTGAGAGGGCATAGTCACGTGGGCGCTTGTGAGGGCCACAACACGTGGTTCATGCTCTCAGTCGCGCACCTTAGGTGTACACACCCGGGATGCAAGATAATATACTACACACAGAATGTTCACACCCGTGTGCACGATTGAAGGCACCTGCTATGGCAGGTGCGAGTTGACTTGTCTTTAATTGCGTTGGACGAGGTAGTAAAAGAATCTGAGTGTTTAATTTGATTTTATGAAAATTTTTGATCGATATCAATGTAAATCGAAAAATATTTGTAATGTATAATTTAAAAATTTAACATCCCAGGATATCATATTTGAAATAAAAATTCTTACAAAATACGCCATAACTAATAATTGAACCACGAATGTCTAAAAATAGCGATTAATCACCTACCACTGCACCATAGCCTCGGAGACCCTCAATCATGCGCAGAGGGTGCACAAACCCAATGTATAATATACACATGAGAAATTATTATAGCTTGCATACTTCTTCATTTATGACATTTTAGTAGTCCGAATATATTCATTTGTAGACTCGTGAGTCCTGCTTGTCCTGTTGGATATTATTATTATCTCTATTAGGTGGACTTATTTGTAAGTTGTACATGTAAATACAATCTGAGCCCTTAAAGTGATCTAACTTATGTTTCAGTTTACATCTATTATTTCGTTATGTCATGATTCAATGAAACAATAGATCTATGCTTGTATATATATTATGTTTTCTCTTCGAGTTCTTATTTGATTTTCTAGAATTCATGCAGTTAGGAGAAAACACAATGTTCTATCAATTGGTATTAGAGCCTAGGCTTTGTTTCATCATTTTTTATGGTAATAAAGTTTAAAATTTTCCAACGATTTATTATATGTATCCTAGATTAAGTTTTCCTAGTATAATACAATTTTTATCGTCGAAAATCATGTAAAAGAAAATTCTAGGATAGACTTGTTTTCTAAATTTTTCATATTTTATGTGAAACATATGAAAACGACGGAAGAACTATCATGTTTAATCTAATTTTTAGGTTAAAATGTGATGGTTTAATCGATTGACTTGGTCAATCAATTGATTATCAAGTCTAAAATTGTGAATAAAATAAATTTGATTTAATCAAACATCATCTTAAATTTGTGATAAGATGAATTAGAAATGATATTGATTAAATTTTTATTATCGATGTTTTTTTTTTGCAAAAGAAATGATTTCACGGAAGAAAAAAAAACTATCACGTGAAACAGTAAATGAAAGAAAAAAAATATTTTTATATACGCAAACAATATATATATATATATATATATATATATAAACTAATGCATTAAATATTCTGTTTTAATGCATAATAATCAAGAAATTAAATAATATTATTTAATTATAGAACCATAAAAAAAATTTAATTTCGAAAGGAAGGTTCTATATATGATCATGTAGTCATATATATTAAACTTTTAAATCGATTGAGATAATCAATTGGATCATACCATTTGATTACTGTATGGTATCAATCGATTAATAAGACTAATTTGGAGGTATTAAGACTAATAAAGAAATTATCTATTCGATTAAATAACTAAAATTTTCTTATGTCTATCTATACAACGTGTCACTAAATTGAACTATTGTATCGGCCCAAAGGAAGACATCTTAGGTAGATTTAGTGCATTTTGTATTGGTAGACGTATATCTATGCTAAGAGTAATCGACCCAAAGGAAGGTTACTTTTATGCCAGATATATGTTTAAGATAGTTTACAACTATTGAACATAATATATTTTGTTCTGATCATACACAAAATATGTCGGCCCAAAGGAAGACATATTGTGTGGCAGACTAAAGTTGTTGTAAGCTATGAACCAAAATATATAACTCATATAAAGTTTCATATTATGCGCATAATGGGTCGGCCCAAAGGAAGGCACATTGTGTGGCCAATTAAAGGTTGAGTTATATCAGAGAGTACTGCTAACAAATTATATTTTTAATCTACACATTAAAATGCAATGTTGTATTTGGTATCTCATAAGGAGTCCATTTATATTCATTTAAAATTTTATTTTTTTTGCATAATTTTATTATATATATGTTCTTGGCTTTAGTTAAATCATGAGCTTAAATAAATTTTTTCTTTTTTTAATTTCAGTGCAATCTGCCAACATTAATAACATCCCAACATTAACTGGTTCGAATTTTACTGAATGGAAAGAATACGTGATCGTAGTCTTAGGCTGCATGGACTTGGACTATGCATTAAGGAATGATCATCCCGCACCTTTGACCAGTGCTAGCACTATAGAGCAGAGGGCTGAATTTCAGCTGTGGGAGAAATCAAATCGCATGAGTCTAAGCATCATGAAGCTTTCCATACCGGTACAAATAAAGTGCTCAATAACAGAGAGTGAAGATGCTAGGAGTTTCCTTAACCAATTGGCAGACCGATTCACCTCAAATGAAAAGGTCGAGACTACCACACTTCTTACGAAGTTGGTAACCATGCGGTACAGTGGTAAAGGAAACATAAGGGAGTACATTATGGAGATGTCCAATATAGCGACAAGTCTGAAAGCACTAAAACTCGATATGTCTGAGAGTATGTTAGTGCATTTCGTCTTGATGTCTCTGCCTGCACGGTTCACTCCTTTTAAGATATCGTATAATACTCAAAGGAAAAATGGACATTGAATGAGCTTATTGCTCAATGCGTGCAAGAGGAGGGGAGACTGAAGATTGAGACATCTGAAAGTGCTCACTTAGCGTCTGATTCTCAAAATGCGAGCAAGAAGCGAAAGAGGATCAATAACAAAGGTATGGGAAAGCAAACTGCAGATTCTGGAGGCAATGACCATAAGTATCAAAAGAAGCAGCATAAGGAATCCACTTGTTACTTTTGCAAGAAGAAAGGTCATACGAAGAAAGACTGCCTCAAGTACGCCAACTAGCGTGTAAAGAAGGGTAAGCTTCTTAACTTTGTTAGTTTAGAAGTCAATTTAGCTATTGTACCCATTGACACTTGGTGGATAGATACTGGTGCTGCTACTCACATAAGTGTCACTATGCAGGGTTGTCTCAGGAGCCAACTTCCACTTGATGGTGAAAGATACATCTATACGGGGAATGAAAAAAAGGCTGCAGTAGAGGCTATTGGTGTTTTTAGGCTTTATTTAGGAACTGATGTTTATTTAGATTTGGAAAATACATTCATTGTACCGTCTTTCAGACGAAACTTAATTTCAATTTCTTATTTGGACAAATCAGGTTATTCTTGTTCATTTGGAAATAAAATGTTTAGTATTTTCTATAATTCAATTTTGATTGGTAATAGTTCCTTGGTTGATAAACTTTATAAATTAAACACCTTTACTCCTACGATTGACAACGTAATAATGCATAGTATAGGTACGAAACGTAAATTGACCAACGAGAATTCTTCTATGTTGTAGCATAGACGTTTAGGACATATATCCAAATAACGCCTAGAAAGGTTAATGTCACATGGAATTCTTGATTCCCTTGACATGTCAAATTTTGATGTCTACATAGAGTGTGTTAAGGGGAAGACAACTAGCAAAAGGAACAAAGGGGTTAGCCGTTATAGTGACGTTTTGGAGCTAATACATACAGATATTTGTGGACCATTCCCTAAGGCATCATAGAATGAACACACATATTTTATTAGCTTCATAGACGACTATTCTAGATTTGGCTATCTGTACCTTATTCATGAGAAGTCGCAATCTTTGGACATGTTCAAAATTTTCAAAACCGAAGTTAAACTTCAACTAGGTAAGAAAATTAAAGCCGTCCGATCCGACCGTGGAGGGGAATATTACGGTCGATATGATGGATCAGGTGAACAACATCTAGGACCTTTTGCAAATTACCTTGCTTAGTGTGGAATTGTGCCTCAGTATACCATGCCTGGTACACCCAGTCAGAATGGTGTAGCTGAGCGTCACAATTGGACTCTAAAAGACATGGTGAGAAGTATGATAGCTTTCACTTCTCTACCGGAGTCTTTGTGGGGTGAGACACTCAAGACTGCAGTTTACCTTCTCAATAGAGTACCTAGTAAGACAGTAACTAAAACCCCATTCGAGATGTGGACGGGTAGAAAGCCTAGCATTAGACATTTACACGTCTGGGGTTGTCCAGCTGAGGCTAGGCCTTACAAGCCTAATGAAAAGGAACTGGACTCAAGAACTGTTAGCTGCAATTTTGTAGGTTACTCTGAGAGATCAAAGGGGTATAAATTTTATGATCCATCTAATAGATCCTTCTTCGAAATAGGAAACACCAAGTTTATTGAGGACAGTGAGAGTGATAAAATCAGGGAAGTATCTTTTGAGGAAAGCATTGGCAATCCTCCTAGGGTCACTACTAGTGCAATCAGTAGTGGTATGGTGATCATACCACACATTATGGATATTGCACATCCAGTGAGCGTAGTGAACCAAGATATTCCCATGACATCTCTAATGCAATTGGAGGAGTTTATCATTGAAATTGAAGTATTGCCTCATATTGATAAGCAAGTACCTCAACCGCCTCAAACACAAGTGCCCTTAAGGCGATCCACAAGGGAACGGAGAAGCACGAATTCTCGTGATTGTGTTTATCTCCAAGAGCATGAGTTTGATATAGGGTTGGAAAGTGATCCTACATCTTTCCAAGAAGTCAAACAATGCTCTAACCCTGAAAGGTGTATTAACGTCATGCAAGAAGAGTTAAAGTCTATGACAGACAATGACGTTTGGGAACTTGTCGAATTGCCTGAAGGTTCGAAACCCGTTGGTTGCAAATGGATATTTAAAACCAAGCAAGATTCGAAGGGCAATATCGAAAGGTATAAGACTCGGCTTGTTGCCAAAGGATTCACTCATAAGGAAGACATTGATTATAAGGAGACTTTCTCACCTGTGTCGACGAAAGACTCCCTTAGGTAATCATGGCACTTGTAGCTCATTTTGATTTGGAGCTACATCAAATGGACGTAAAGACTGCATTCCTCAATGGAGACATAGAGGAGTCTATATATATGGTGCAACCGGAGAACTTTGAGTCCTCAGACTCAAAGCACCTAGTATGTAGATTAAAGAAGTCCATTTATGGTTTAAAGCAGGCGTCCCATCAATGGTACCAGAAATTTGATCAAGTGGTTACCTCATTTGGATTTAAAGAGATCCTCGTTGATCAGTGCATATATGTCAAGTTCAGTGGGAGCAATTTTGTTATACTTGTTTTGTACGTGGATGATATATTGCTTGCGAGCAATAATAAGGGTCTACTGCATGAAACTAAGTCATTTCTATCTGGTAAATTTGAAATGAAAGATCTTGGTGAAGCATCTTTTGTTCTAGGCATTCAGATCTGTCGTGATCGATCAAGAGGCATTCTTGGACTTTCACAACAAGCCTATATTGAGAAGGTGCTTATAAGGTATGACATGCAGAACTGTACACCTGGTGACACACCTGTGTCAAGAGGTGACAAGTTCAGTTTGCAGCAGTGTCCACGACTTGAACTTGAATTAATAAAGGAGATTGAACAATTCCTATATGCATCAGTAGTGGGAAGTCTCATGTATGCACAAGTTTGCACTCGACCAGATATAGCATTTGTAGTTGGGATGTTAGGCAGATATGTTAATAACCCAAGACCGTCGCACTGGAAAGCAATTAAAAGAGTGATGCGGTATTTGCAATGAATTAAAAGACACATGCTCACGTATCGAAGCTCAGATCATTTGGAGGTGATTGGTTATTCAGACTTCGATTTTGCTAGATGCTTAGATATCAGGAGGTCCACTTCAGGCTATATCTTCATGCTTGCTGGAGGGGCTATATCTTGAAAGAGCGTCAAGCAGACACTAGTAGCTACTTCTACTATGGAGGCAGAATTGTTATCATACTATGAAGCATCAAATCACGGGATTTGACTGCGGAACATTATCACAGCATTGTATATCGTTGATGGCATTGACAGACCACTGAGGATCTACTGTGATAATAAAGCTGCAGAACTTTATGCCAAGAACAACCGCAGTTCATCAAAGTCCAAGCACATCGTAATTAAGTTTATAGTGGTTAAAAAGAGAGTTCATAGTCGCCAGATTATGGTAGATTACATCTGCACAGATTCCATGTTGGCCGATCCACTCACCAAAGGCTTGGTGCCCAAGGTGTTTCATGCGCATGTTGTGGATATGGGAGTTCTTCTTATGGAAGAAGAACTCATCTAGTGGGAGTCTGTATTTATTTTATTGTTCTATGTTAATAAAGATAAATATTTTATTTTGATTATTGTACGTACTTCAGGTTCAAAATATTAATGGGGACTCGTATGTTTGTTTGATACTCTGAATACGATATCATGATTTACTACTACTGTTTAGCATTTAGTGTTTGTAAATATGATACAGATTCCTTTTGGAATCATAAAGTTTGGATCATGATTTGCTGTTACAGTTTAGCATAAGGTATTTGCAAATATGATCAGACTCTTTTGAGTCGCTTTGGACCAGTTAGAAATTGACATGTACTGATCACATTTCATGTAATTTCTACTATATACATCCGCATCTTGATCTTTGTCGTTAATGACATTAGTATTGTGATTATTGTTGGGGCTTGTTACGATCATATACAGTAGCTATAACCCCTTTAGTTCTATACCAATGAAGTTAATGGACCAGATTGTTTAAAGGGGTATCTTGTACTGATAAAGTTTGATATCAACTAAAGTTTTGCTTGTATTTACTATACAACTCACATATAGCCCAAGTGGGAGATTGTTGGATATTATTATTATCTCTATTGAGTGAGCTTATTTGTAAGTTGCACATGTAAATACAATCTGAACTCTTAAAGTGATCTAACTTATATTTATTGAGTTTCGGATTATTGGATGCGGGTTCAATATATAGAACCCTTTAGACCAATCTGTTATTATCTATGGGCTGATAACAGATTGAATTTCTATATAAAGGGGAGGTCCCCAAGGGTTTAGGTGAGCTTCATGACCTAGTTTCTTGTTCCCCATTGACAAGAAACTTTACGGCGCCGTCAAACCTAAGTCCCTTGGAAGATTCTACTTCTTTTTTCCGCTGTATCTTCTTCCACAGGGATCAAGCCGACGACGCTATGACAAGGACAATGGCTCTTCAATCAGGTTCCTTGTCTCTCGATTTACATCTATTATTTCGTTATGTCATGATTCGATGAAACAATAGATCTATGCTTGTATATATATTATGTTTTCTCTTCGAGTTCTTGTGTGGTTTTTTAGAATTCATGAGGTTAGGAGAAAATATAATATTTTGTCATATCCTTTCTACGTATTAGTCATAGCATCCAGATTAGTAATCTTAATTATTTATCTTTTCTGTATTAATAAATTAACGGAGATGCTAAAGATAAACAAATCACCCCTGATCAACTTGTAAACTCGTGAGTCCTCAGAATGAAACACGGAGCGTTCGGATGAATTCGAGCGCTCGAAATTCCATTCAGTCACCCATGCCAAGGATATATCAACACGTTCAAAATTTGGTATGATTGGGTGCTCATATATATTTGAAAAATAAAATATAATTTAATTAGAAAGATAATTTATTTAATTATATTTAGCTTTATCCATCATTTAAAAAATGTTGCCTTCTACCTTTACGTGGCAGAAGGTGCATCATGTGTTCAACTTCAGTGCCGTTAAATCCATCCTGATTTAGATGGGAAGTAAATTGATAGAGACTTTATTTCTCAAGATTATTCCTTCGAAGATTCTAACTCTTATTTTTATATGATTAATTCCGAATATCAACTCAAATATCCGCGGGAACTGATTTCTCTCTATGGGCCAACATAAGATGGAAATCGTGTGATGAGGTGTTTGGAAGATATGTGCTCTCAAGGTCATGCTGTAGCGAAAAATCAATTAATTATTTTTAAAATATTTATAATTTGATCTTTAATTATAAAAAATTTTAAATTTTTTCTCTAAATAGGATGTGTAATCATATGATGTTAGATTTTTAGATCGTCCGTCATGATACTTCTTAATTTACTCTGATGGTCGATGAAAAATTTTTATGAGATCGGACAGATCGATCCAAGTACAATATTACCCAATCTACTTTATCATAACAAAAATTGTATGTTCAATTTAATCATGTCATTACAATTTGGAAACTAGGTCATATATGACTGACCATTAGGGACCGTTTGTCATTTATAGGGGACAAAATCACTTATTCTTGCGTGCCCTATCACTAGTTTGTTATCAGAGATAGAAGTCTACTCCCTATGCAACCATTCAGTATCAATAATCGAACTTTTATATTTCAATATATGATAAAGAATTTTAAATTATATATTATATATGTTACGAGATTACGACGAAAAACGACAACAAGAACAATAAAGAATACACAAAATTTACATGGGAAACCCTTAACAGGAGAAAAACCACGAGCAGAGGAGAAAAATTACTATAAACGGTGGAATACAAAGTCGGCAGCTCAAAGCCTTAATAATCATACAAAACCCTAATAATAATAAGCCATTTAATAGGGAATGATCCGTACCGCGAGGGCTCCGCCCCCCGCACCCCTGTGCCTCAGTGGTGGGCTCCTCCGCTACCACCACAGAGCCTTAATTTTTTCCTTCATAATTTAATTTTCACCATATATGTCGCACCGTGATCTTTTTGGGCTGGATCAAACTGAATTCGGGCCACCAAACTCTAACAATCTCCACCTTGACGTGAATTTCACAAATCTTCAAAAGAACATTCTCCTCCTCTTCCACAAAAGCCCCATAGACAAATCTCAGCATCTAGCACCAACCAGGTTCAAGCAATGCTTAAACTTGGCTATAGGGAGTGACTTAGTCATCATATCAGCAGGATTATCATGAGTACTGATCTTCCTCACAACATTATCACCACGAGCAATAACAACACGTATAAAGTGATACCTCACATCAATATTCTTTGTCCTCTCATGAAACATCTTATCCTTCGTGAGGAAAATGGTACTCTGACTATCACCAAAGATTGTAGTAATCTGCAAGTCTTCACTAAGCTCACTGAAGAGTCCTTTCAATCAAATAGTTTCCTTACAAGCTTCTGTAATAGTCATATATTCAGCCTCTATAGTGGACAAAGCAACTGTATTCTGCAAAGTAGCTTTCCAACTGACAGCACAACCACCAACAGTGAATACGTACCACGTAAGTGATCTTCTTTTATCAAGGTCACCTGCAAAGTTAGAATCAACATATCCAATAACTAAATCTCTATTACTCTCAAAATGTAAACAAATATCAAAGTCTCTCATAAGTATCTGAAAATCTACTGAACTGCCTTCTAATGCTCTTTACAAGGATTTGCCTTGTATCTACTAACTGCACTCACTACATGTGATAAATCTGGGCGTGTACAAACCATAGCATACATGATAAATCCCATTGCACTAGAATATGAAACCCGTGACATATAATCAATCTCATCATCAGACTGCGGGCATAAATCAGCTGAAAGTCTAAAGTGTGCAACTAACATAGTATTAATAGACTTGGCAGAATGCATGTTAAACCGATGAAGTACTTTCTCAATATACCATTTCTGACTTAGGTATAATTTACCTGTCTTTCTGTCTCTCATAATCTCCATCCCAAGTATTTTCTTTGCAGCTCCCAAATCTTTCATCTTGAATTTCTTTACTTAGTTGGGTTTTGATCTTTCTTATCTCTTCCTTATTATTGGTCGCAATCAACATATTATCAACATATAAGAGCAGATAGATAAATGATCCATCATCAGTCTTCTTACAGTAGGCACAACTGTCATAGCTGCTTCTTCTGAAATCATGAGTGATCATAAACGAATCAAACCTTTTATACCATTGCCTAGGTGACTGCTTCAGACCATAAAGGGACTTTTTCAGCAAGCATACATAATCCTCTTTTCCTGAGACTTCAAAACCTTCTGGTTGTTGCATATAGATGTCTTCCTCAAGTACCCCATGCAAGAATGTTGTCTTCACATTCAGCTGTTGCAACTCAAAGTCATACATGACCATAATACCAAGGAAGGCTCGAATCATACTATGCTTTACAACTGGGGAAAATACATCTATGAAGTCTACTCTTGGAATCTGACTGAAGCCTTTAGCAATTAGTCTGGCTTTGTACCTGGCTTCTTCAACTCCCAGTATTCCCTCTTTTCTTTTAAATACCCACTTGCAGCGAACAACTTTCTTACCCTTAGGTAATTTCACCAAGTCTCATGTGTCGTTCTTACCAAGTGACTCCATCTCCTCCTGCATAACAATCATCCACTTACCAGAATTATCACAGCTAATTGCTTCTGAATACATCTCAGGTTCTTCACCGGAATCAATCTCCTCAGCCACGTTTAAAGCATAAGCGACCAAATCAGCCTCTGCATATCTCTGAGGGCCTCTAATTTCTCTCCGAGGCCTATCTTTCGTAATGAAATATTGTGAAGGTGCTTGTGATGAGCTCGTTCCATCCACAATATCTAAAATAGGCTTTGGAGTAGTCTCTGTATATATCGGCCCAATCTTAATCTCCAACTGTGTGCTTGTCTTCTGCTTATCTTCCTCAGAAGGAGTTTTAGATGGAGACCCCTGAAGCATGCTAATCTCATCAAAGACAACATCTCCACTGATGATGACTTTCTCGGTCTCTAGACACCAAAGTTTGTATCCTTTCACTCCTTGTCTAAAGCCTATAAATATGCACTTCATCGAACGAGGCTCCAACATCCCATTATCAACATGAGCATACGCAGGACATCCAAAAATTCTCAAATCAGAATAACTAGCCGGAGTACCAGACTATATCTCTTGTGGAGTTTTCCTTTCAATAGTAGTTGATGGAGAGCGATTGACAAGATAACAGGCATACACAGCGGCTTCTGCCCAGAAAAACTTTGGTAGCCCAGAATTAAGGAGCATACAATGCACCTTCTCCATCAAAGTCCTATTCATCCTCTCTGCTACACCATTCTATTGAGGAGTACGCCGAACTGTATGATGTCTCACAATACCTTCAACTCTGCATAAGACATTAAACTCATCAGAACAAAACTCCAATCCATTATCAGTTCGAAGATGCTTCAATTGCCTCCCTGTCTGCTTCTCAATCATGACCTTCCACTCCTTAAAGGTAGTAAAAACATCGCTCTTATGTTTTAAAAAGAATACCCAAATTTTTTCTGAGAAATCATCAATAATAGTCAACATATAGAGCACACCACCTTTAGATGGTACTCTAGAAGACTCCCACAAATCAGAGTGAATGTAGTCTAACGTATCCTTTGTGTTATGAATGCCAACTTAGAACTTGAATCTTTTCTGCTTGCCAAAAATACAGTGCTCACAGAACTTTAGCTTTGTAATACTTTAACCATTAAGGAGTCATCTCTTGCTCAATTCAACCATGTCATTCTCACTCATATGACCCAACATATGCCAAAGCCTTGTAACATCAGAATCAGACATAGACGAACTTGCGACGGCAACATCACCTATTACTGTGGATCCCTGCAGAACATATAAACTGACGGTTCTCCTCAGTTCCTTCATCACAATAAGAGACCCTTTAC
Source organism: Boesenbergia rotunda (assembly GCA_024364735.1). Lineage (NCBI taxonomy): Eukaryota > Viridiplantae > Streptophyta > Magnoliopsida > Zingiberales > Zingiberaceae > Boesenbergia > Boesenbergia rotunda. The sequence goes on along the minus strand of JAGFNQ010002314.1, from coordinate 608,422 downwards.
AGACCTTCACAACTCCACCTTCACCAGTATACTTGTACCCTTTAGAATCAAGAGTACTCAAAGAAATCAGATTTTTCTTCATATCAGAGACGTGCCTCACATCACCAAGTGTCCGAATGACACCATCAAATATTATAATTCTGATAGTACCAATACCAGCGATTCTGCAGGATGCATTATTGCCCATCAAAATGACACCACTTGAAACCATTTCATATGTTGAAAATCAGTCCCGATTGGGACACATATGAAATGTACAGCTAGAATCAAGAATACATTCCTCACTCTGTTCAAATCAACATTAGATGCAACGAGAAGTTCACCATCACTATGATTTTCGACAACATTAGCCTCACCAGACTTCTCTGATTGTTTTCCCCTCGAATTTTCGCCTGACCTTTTATTCTTATTCTGCAGCTTGTAATATTCTGATTTGATGTGACCCTTCTTCTTGCAATAATTATAGATCTTATCCCTATTTTTGGATTTCGACCTGCCCCTGATATTACCACCAGAGCTTTTCTCCTGAGTCCTTCTTCGAATAATAAGACCCTCATCCTGAGCCTCAGATCCTTGACAAGTTGTTTCATTTTCTCTTTCGAAAATAATGAATCATAAACTTCATTCAAAGTAAGAGTATCATGACTATATAAAATAGTATCTCTAAAAGTAGTATATGACGAGGGTAAAGAACACAGTAAGATCAATGCTAAATCTTCATCGTCATATTTGACCTCCAAAGCCTCTAGGTCAGAGACGATTTTCTTAAACACGGTCAAGTGATCTCTTAACGACGTACCTTCTGCTATGCGATGAGAATACAAAAGTTATTTCAGATCTAGTTTGCTCGTAAGACTTTTTGTCATGCACAACTACTCCAGTTTTGGCCATAGTGCAGAGCGGATTTCTCCTTCAAAACATCCTGTAAAATCTTATTCGATAGGTGAAGGTAGATCTGAGATAGGGCTTTTCAATCCTTACGTTTCTTTTCCTCCTTTGTCTATGTCGAGGGCATGTTGTCTATCCCGAACAGTGCGTCGTCCAAGTCCAGATGCGTCAGCACCGCTCGCATCTTAACTTGCCACAACTTAAACCTGGTGTTGCGATCCAAAAGTGAAATATCATACTTCATTCTTGCCGTTATCATTAATCCCGGTTGAAATTCACAAAATCACAACTTGGCTCTGATATCACTTGTTACGAGATTACGACGAAAAACGACAACAAGAACAATAGGGAACAACACATAAGATTTATGTTGAAAACCCTTGACGGGAGAAAAATCATGGGCAGAGGAGAAAAATTACTATAAACGGTGGAATACAAAGTCGACGGCTCAAAACCTTAATAATCATACAAAACTCTAATAATAATAAGTCATTTAAATAGAGAACCCTAATAATCATTATTTTCTTCGTTTCATGATTTAGTCTATATAAATATATATTTTACTGTATTAGAAATTAATCCTCTTGGATAATATAGTTTTCTATTTCTTTTATTATTTTTCTTCTTATTTTTTCCTCAATTTCATCTTCTCCAGTCCGCAGGATAATTTTTATCTTGCTCAGCTTCAGAAATGATGAACTTTTAGAGCTCAATTTCACAAGTACTTTTTGGTAGCATGGGCAAAATCTCTTTGTATTTTTTTTTTCTCTTTTTTGACTTATATAGTCATTTACAGTGAAATGAAAATGTATACACTAGACGAGTAAATTAGGTTAATTCTCATGCATTATGGCTCTCCATATGGTTCACAGTCAATTCTACACCAAGCCTTTCATTTTCTTCCTTTCCCGCCATTTATTGATTCTTTCTTTTTTAAATTAATTTACCCTATTATAGTAGAAGAGGGGGAGGAGAAAAAAGAAGTTCTCTTTAATCCAAGATTTAAGATGATGTTCAAATCTATGAGTTTCTTTACTTGTATACGTAGGCTGATCCTGTAGGGACCATTCAATCGGATTAGATTTACACATTGAATTATATCTTAAACGTCCTTCATGTATAAAGTATTAGATCATTTAATTGAGTTTAGTTTGCATAATGATAATTAATTGTGTGTGTTAATCAAGTGTAATCCTACATTATAGAGATTTAAACCCACTAATACGGACTTAATCCTTCAAAATTTTCATTGTAAATTATTTTTTTTATTGAAATCAAAGAATACTTATTCGATATGGAATGTTTAGCTAGGATTTATGTGTTGGTTGTCATGGATGGAATCATTCATGGGGCTTTTGCCTGTTCCGATCGATCCTTTGAAGCTTAAAGCTGGCTGTGTTGTTTCGTTCCTCAATTATAAGAGCATTTTGAGTATTTTGGTGATTGTGATAACTATCTAGGCTACTGCAATTGTCATTGCGACTGAACGAGACAAATTCAATGGAAAAAGTTGGTAAAATCAATGACTTACAGTAATTTTGCTACTTTCTATATAACTAGATCTTGTGTTTTTCTTATATTAATTTGGAATTCGTGTTTGGATCTTATTCCCCTACTCATCTTTCTCAATATATTCCTCTTCTCTATTATCAATGTTATTGTCAAGTAAGTTGTGTTGGTGTTAATTAACTATTTGGTTTATTGATTTTTTTAATATCTCGAAGACTAGTTTTTTTAAACTAAAATATTAGATAGTTGGAAGAATAAAAACATTTTCATGCCTAATTACTATATTTTTCCTGTGAATTTCACAGAAATTATTTTGACATCCAATAGTTTGCAAATTTGTGCAAAAGATATAATAATTAAAAATGATTTAAAGATATAATTCATTTTATTTAAATAAATACTTAAATCATATTTAAAAGTTTAATTAGATATTTATTATTTTATTTTTGGATAAATATTTTTATGAGAAACAACGAATATGTATTTTTTTTAAAAAAAATCTTGAGTAAATAATTTCTTATTTGGTAGTTTAAAAAAAAAGTCAACGGAGCATTAAATTATATTTTTCTAAAAAAAAATCCTGAGTAAACAACGAATCAATCATTGGCTGTTTAATTCTACAAAATATACATGCAGTACGTACAATGATCGTACAAATATTTTCCTTCACACTCCCGCACTAACTATGTCTATTTCCTAAAATTTTTTCTCTAAATAAGACGCGAATCCTGAGACGTTGGACTTCTAGACCGCCCATTACGAGGATTTCCCGATTTACCCCGACGGCTGGTGGGAAACTTCCGTGTGGCCAGGCCGGTCGCCTGAGGTTGTTGAAAAAACCTCGTTAATCATTTATTTCCTAAAATCTTAGCCTCCATGGGCTAGTTCGGTTGGTAAGGCGTCTGGCTATTTACAACGGAGGTCTCAGGTTCGAGAGTCGTTAGTCGCACACGGGATAAAAACCTGGTCTGCTAGTTTAAATCCTCTCGACCTCAAGCGCCTTACACCACCAATAAAAAATCATGATTTACCCCCTTTGGACATTTATGGGGCCGGGATCAGGAGACCGTTAAGGTTACGGTTCCACCTTTTGCAACTATTTCCTAAAATCTAACAATTGAAATATGTCTAATTCTTTATCCATCTTCCGTATCCACTAACAGTTAGAACTATCAGACGGGTCAATCTGTGACGGAAACGGATCGGCCTATAGTGGACTGATCATTTGGTGAGGCGAAGCGGGCCGACTCGTCATCTTGGCGGGTTGAAAAATTCTCAACCCAACCCAATTCAGGTGGGTCGCAGGTTAGATGAGCCAATCCACAAGTCCATCAAAAATTAAAAAAAATTAAAAAAAATCGTATATTCAACATTTTACTTCGGAAATGTTTCATCAATCTGTATTCAGAAAAAGCAATGATAGGGAGAGTGAAAATGGGAGAGTGAAAGCAAAGTGAATGACGTGACACTTTACATGCACACGTCCGATTATTACTTGGACACCATTGGCGGCCTTCGACCGCCACCCCGAATCAAACTATACCCTAAGGGGCACGGTGATCCTGTCGAAGATCGCTGCATGTAAAGTGTCACGTCATTCACTTTGCCTTTCACTCTCCCATTTTCACTCTCCCTATCATTTTTCATTCAGAAATATGTATTTTAAATATAAATGGAAATAGACGAGTACTCATGTTTGATGAAAAGTATTATTTTTTAATTCAAAATTATAACAAAGAAAGATAATAAATTAGTATAAAACTTGACTACTATGTCATTCTCAACCCGCGGGCCAACCTAAGCCTGTCGCGGGCCGACCCGTATGGGTCACGGGCCTAAGCGGGTTAGCCCATGCGGGTTAGCCCATACGGGTTTGGGTTGCTAAAAGTCCAATTCAACCCGCTTAAATTGGTTGGTAGGGCGGGACAACCTGATAGTCCCAATCCAAATTCACGACCCTATTACCAGCTCAGGCATGATAGCTAGTAAAAGCAGTTGGAGAACTCGTCAAATGCATAAGACAACCTTAACCCCACTAGTTCATGCCATTGTCCACGTGAAGGAAGAGGATCTTCGATCAGTTGTGAGCCGTTGCGAGCCCAATAGGTGAAACATGTGTGAGTTTTGCGTGCACAGAAACAAATAAATTAAATGTAGGCACTTTTCCTTCAAATAATCTCCCGCCCAAATACAACTTCTGAAGTGGAGGAGGTGAAAATTTTAGGGGGCGTTTGATTTGTTTCATTTTTCAGAAAATCATATTTTCTCATTTTCTGGAAAATGACTTTCTTTCATTCTCTAGTTTTCCAGAAAACGCTATATTTTTTTCTGAAAAACAAGATTGGAAAATGCAAACCAAACACGTTTTTCAGAAAATCATATTTTCTATAGAAAATGAAAATGAAAAATAAACCTATCAAACGCCCCCTTAACATTTCAAAGTTGAGTTGTTCTTCATTTCTTGCATACAAGCGTAAATGATGAAGGTTCCTCATCTTAGTTGATGTGGTGCAAAGCTGAGGATAATGGGCTTGTTCCAGCTCCTTGATTGCTAATGATCGGAGCTCTTTCATGTCTCCCAATTGTTGAACAAGCTTCTCGTTTGCTTTAACTAATCCTAGAGTTTGTAGATTCTTCCTCATCTTCTTGTTTGACTCTTCAAGAGTTGGAACACAGCCGACTACAGTTCCTCCTAGTTCAATTTCAATTACAGTAAAAGTAGGAGATGAAGTCGTGTCATACCATGTGGAAGCTTCCTTATATTGGTATCTCGGAGTTAGGGGTGTCAAAAATCAACACGACCTGATGACCCAACCCGAATCGACCCGAAAAAAATCGGGTTCGGGTTGAAAATTTTCGGGTTCGGATCGGGTTCGGGTTGAAAAAATTTCGGGTTTGGTTCGGATCGAGTCGGGTTCGGGTTGACCCGAAATTTAATATTTTGTGAATTTTTTAGGGTTAAATCAAATTTTATTTTGAAAATTAAGATATTTTTATGTATATTAATATCAATATAGTATGATCATGATGAAGTATTGAGATAAAAGTGAAAAATTATAGGGAAAATGGTGAAAAAAGACATTTTGAATCGGTTTTTTCAGGTTATTCGGGTCGGGTCGGGTTGGTCGGGTTCGGGTTCGGGTTTGGGGGTTCGGGTTGAAATCGGGTTCGGGTCGGGTTCGGGTTGGGAGTTAAAAAAAAAACTTTCCCAACCTAACCCGACCCACCCGAATTGATACCCCTACCCAGAGTAATAAAATTTAAGTTTTCTCCTAACCGCATGAATTCTAAAAATAAAATAAAAACTCGAATAGAGAAAACAAAAGACATGATCTAGTTCTATCGAAATTATGGGCATAACAAAGTAATATATAAATATAAATGAAAAATACCGAAATTTAAAAGGGGTTAAAGTGCTTAAAAAACCAAAGTTAGGGACCAAGTTGTAATTGACAGAACTTGGAGAGCATATTTGCAAAATGCCAAAACTACCCTAACAATTCCTCCCGAATTCGGTTCCTTCGTCTCTGCCTCTTCCACCGCACGCACGAGTAGTTTCGCCCGACGCCGCCACCTCTTCGTCGGCGCGATTTCCCTTCGCGTGGTGTCCATCTTGGCCGGCAGCGATCTTTCTCTTCCTCCACGCGATTTCGGCCGGCGGCATCACCATCTCGCGACGCCACCTTCTTCCACCTCAAGTCTGTCAACGCCGCATCCCTCTTCACCGTGCGAGCGCGAGTCGACGGCGAGGTTCCACTTCAGGCAGCTTTCGACGCCGGTGATCCCTCCCTCTTTCCTTTCCGTAACTTCTTCTTGCTTTGGGTTTCACACGGCGCGTTCTCCTTCCAGTGGACACTGTTGCGCGAGGAGGGGAGTTCATCGCCGGCCTCTGCTTCTCCATCGAACACTGTGATCCACTGGCAGCCATCTTCCTTAAGTAAGGAGAATTCCTTTAGCATTCATTTGATTGAATGGTTGGGACTGGGTTGATCCGAAGGGTTAAGTTCGTTTGTTGCAGTAGGGAGAGTTAAAGAAACTTTAGTTGACTTTATAACCATGAATAATTTGATGGCTGGTTGATGTTGTAATAGAGGTGTGAGATTGTTATTTTGAGCAGCTAGTTATAAGTAGTGTGTTTTAGGTGTACTCTAGCTGCAAAAAGGTGGAATCGCCAACTTAACAGCCTATGGTCCCGACCCCCACAAGGGTCGAAAAGGGGTAAATTACGATTTTACTGGTGGGGTAAGGCGTCTGCGGCCGAGAGGATTTAAGCCGGCAAATCAGGTTTTTACCCGTGTGTGACTGCCGACTTTCGAACCTGAGACCTCAATCTCCGATGCAAACAGTCAGACGCCTTACCAACCGAGCCAGCCCGTGGAGACATTTTAGGTGTACTCTAGCGTATGATAGTTGAGGAGGTCATTTGTTAAAGTCGTATATATTCTTTAGCAGTTAGTTTATATACGTTGTGTTTTAGTTGACTTTACATTATTTTGGAAGGTATCTTGTTGTCTATTTAATTTGGTTAGTAATGGTCGCTTGTTCACGAGTAGCGTCAAAGATGCTTCCTTGTAGATCACTTGCCGTGAGCTATGCATGTTTAATTGAGCTTTTAGCAGTCTTTTCGTGGATCACCAATTATTAGTCTTGGTTAATATGGGTTAGATAATTCAGTTTATTTATGAATTAATCATTTAATTAGGTTGGTTTAATGAATATTAAGATTAGGACGATCCTGATTAAGTTTGACATTTAGTTTAATTAGTTGTTAGATATATATATATATGTAATTATTTACTTATGTGTAGTCTAGCTATTTTTAATAATTTTTATAAATAGTTAAACTTTTATATTTACATAGGACCTTGATTCGGAGTCATACGGTTGGTCACGAGAAGGTTCTCTTTGATACGTTGTACAATTAAAAGGCGGATATTTCTTCTTTATTTTCTTGTAGATCTTTTACCTTAAACGCATGACTGTTTATGTCTAAGTAGGTTTGCTTGACCTTATTCTTTGCCGTTGATTGTTTAATATCGCCGTTGATACCTTTCTTCGTTTGATCTTTGAGTTATTCGAAATTTTGTATCCGTACAGTCTCCCGTTGATTTTCTATTCTGTAAAGTACCGCTTGTAAGCGAGTACTTAGATGTTCATTAAATACAACTAGGTTTATTTGACATTAGAAACATCCTACCTAATAGTGTAGATGCATAATTGTTGATTTTGATACTGGGTTGGTTGTATTGATGCATCGTTGATACTTGATGGATTTCATCACATCGTTATTTTCTAGTTGTTCGTGCATCTTGTATCATGCACCATACCTGCATCTTTGCATACTAATGACTGTTGGACTTTTATTTGATTAAGCCATCGTTAGTCATCTAGTTGCTCTGCCCACTCAACCACTTGTTGTCGTGATAGTTGCTAGAGTATGAGCATCTGCCTTGTTACGCCACACTCGACCACTCATGTATAGTGGATGCTGGAGTTGTAGGCAAGCAGTGACACCCTCACCGTTGTTTCTTCCGGTTCCATGCGCTTGGTCTGATGAATCCCCTATCCAATAACTCCTGGAGCTGGACCTTCAGCTCGTCCAACTCCCTCGGTGCCATGCGATATGGAGCTTTCGATGCCGGCGAAGTCCCCGGTATCAGCTCAATAGTGAACTCCACTTGCCTCTTGGGAGGCAAACCTGGTAGCTCCTCCGGGAATACATCCTGATATTCTCGGACCGCAAGAACATCCGAGAGCTGAGGGCTACTGTTGTCCGCGGTGCTAATAAGTGATAGTAAGAAGCCCTGACAACCGTGAGATAGCAATCTCTGTGCCTGAAGCGCAGAAATAACTGATATGTCCTCATCCCTGATGCCAGTGAAATCCCACGAGGGTTGGTCTGGAGGCCGGAAAGTGACCACCCTCGTCTAGCAATCGACAGTGGCATGATAAGCTGTAAGCACATCCATGCCAAGAATGATGTCAAAATTCACTATCTCCAGAACCAACAAATCAACTGTGAGGGTAATACTACCGAAATCTAATGGACATGCTCTGACCTCCTATGTAATACTCAAAATCTCTCCTGAGGGTAAAAATACGGATAACTGTCGTAACCTAGAGGTAGGCAGTCTACCAATCCTACTCATGAATATCCGCGATATAAAAGAGTAAGAACTACCAGTATCAACTAACAGTTCTGCAGGGAAGGCATAAAGAGAAATAGTACCGCGAAATACCGATCCGTCGGCCCGCTGAGCCTCCTCTCAAATAACTCCATAAATCTGTCTAGTCTCGGGCGGTGGTGGTGGCAGCGCTGGATACTGCTGAGGTGGAATCTGCAACTGTGGCTGAGTCTGCTGAAGCAACCCTCCCACTGGATACTGAGGCTGATGCATCAAAGGCTGATAAGCTAGGTATGTCTGATGCTGAGGTCCTGAAGCCGAACTCTGAGATAAAGCTGGGGTGTAACTGGACTCATGTCCTGGCATAAAGTAGGCAAGTGCTGGAGGGGCGGCGTGCGGCTGACGAAATGAAGACTGTGCCCTCCGTCCACCTCGGTGAGATCCTGACTACCCAGCATGTCCCATCTGACTAGTAGCTCCAGTCCTCTCATTCTGTGCCTTCAACACACAATCCCGACTCCGGTGTCCTGGTAGCTTGCAGTAATAACACACTGCCTGCTCCAAGGCACAGTCTGCTATAATGTGCTCTCTGGATCCACAGCGAGTACAATAAGAGCTGGGTGCAGTCTTCTTCCGGTTCGGCTGTGGAGACCGGAAGGATCCTGCAGAAGAACGACTCGACTTATGGGGCCTGGAGGATGCCCCAGAAGTACCCGAGGCTACCTGAGTATGGTGGCCGTGCTTCTGTCCAGTAGTCTGCGGCTACTGAGTCTGAACTGCGTCAGGTATAGCCTGCTTACCCTTCTTCTTATCTCCAAACAGTCTATGCTGGGTCATCTCGATAACAAGAGCTCGCTCTAACTCCTCTCGGTAGGATGTAGCAACAAATCCTGACATACGAACCTGAATGTACGCTGCTAAGCCCTGGTGGAACTGCGTCATCCTCTCTACGTCGTCGGCAACCATATGCGGGTAGTACTCTGCTAGACGGTTAAACTCCGCCTCATACTCTAGTACAAATCGATCTCCCTATTGGAGATTCAGAAACTCCTGTCGTCTCGCCGTACGAAATGCCGCTGGAAGGTATCTCGCCACAAATGCCTCCCTGAAGGTGTCCCATGTGATGTACTGCTCCCCGATGATAGTTTGCTGCGTAGTCCACCAAGTATATGCCTGATCTCGCAGATGATAAATGGCCAGCTCGGCCTTCTCCCAGTCCGAGCATGTCACATAATGGAAGGTGCTCTCTAATGTCCTGATCCAAGCTCGAGCCACGGTCGGATCCGGTCCTCCATGGAATAACGTGAACCGACCCTTTACGGACTCCGCCAGCATCGGAATCCGGGCTTGGTCCACCACGCCACCTGTAGAAGCAGATACTGCAGGGGCACAGTGGGGAATACCGGAGCAGGGACCATGGATGGAGCCGTCGACAAGATCGGGATGGACACTGCGGGTGGTACTGTAGGTACTGCAGGAAAATCGGTGGCAGCTACCGTAGGGCAGGCTGAAGGGAGCACCGGGGCCTGCATCATAGTCGGAGCAGTGGTATATGCTGAAGTAATCATAATCGAGGGAGAAGTAGATTACATCGGAGCTGGCATCCTAGGTAAAACTGTA
>JAGFNQ010002314.1:483507-597864 GCA_024364735.1 Boesenbergia rotunda | reverse complement strand
AAACACGCAAAAACAAGTAGGGATCGCAAACCTATGCTCTGATACCAAAATAAATTGTCACACCCCGAGACCTAGGAGCCGCTGATCCAATAGAAAATCGGACAGCACCTCCCCTGTCCGGCGGACAATTTGCAAATACACACAACATATACACTATCACCACGCAGTTTAAATGGGCCTCAGGCCTCAAATCCAAATAGAATAACAGTATATATGATAAATTACTCATAAAACCAAAACACGAACTTACCTGAGCTGCAAGGGGGCAGGAACACAACAAAACCACACACACAGTCCAACATAGGACTCAAAAGTACAATCCCATAAAGCCAACCACAAACTATAAGTCCACGATAATCCAATGTAACGAAATAAAATATAACATGGTCCAAAAACGGAAAGTAAAGCATAAAACCAAAGCAGGTGTAGTAGCAAGCACGGGACTGGCGACTCGAACCCTCCTGGCAGATATCAACCTGAAATCAAAAATGTATGGCAACGGTGTGAGTCCAAATAAACTCAGCGGATACCCAAATAGATATGCATAGGACGTTATACTAACAGTAAGAATCTACGCTGATACAGTCTCATATGAATAATAGAAAAGGGTATATGCTAAAGACACTGAATAAAGTACATACCAGAATCCATCTATCCTGCAGAGGGTGAAATAAATCCCTATGAAACAAGCATAACATATAATCCAAGATAAACAAGACTCCAGTATATGCATATCAATCAAGTGCAGAAATCAAATGCAGTAAACAATGCACGATGCAAAATATGCACATGGTGCAATGATATGTGTCACCCCTGACACCAGTCAGATCATCGTCCACCTGTCATAAATGGATGTCCGAAAAGGTAGAGCTATGACAACTGTACGCACCCTGCTATCACTGCTCCTGAGTGACCGAGTGGACAGGATGCTGGCAGAGGTCACTCTCCTACCCCAAGCAATGGGGGAGTCTAGCTCTCATCTTCTCATGTCTCAGGACGAGAAGGGATCCCTGGATGCTACCACGCCCGGAACCACCCTCCAAATCGTGGCCGAACGGAGCAATACAGGGCAAATGCACACACCCTATGGTAGCCACTACCCCTGAGTGGATGTGTGTGCATATCCTCATGTAACTGACGATGGACTCAGACTACATAGGAGCTGATGATCGTCAGCATGCAATAATGCAAGGATGGTGCATGACCCAAACACATATAACACCCACCAAGTCCTCAACTAACACCTCAGTGTGCTAGGTATAGGTCTGAATCCTATATCATGGGATACAAGTAACCTACTAAGTATACTGACAAAATAACCAATGATCCATCAAAGTCAAATGCAATGGAGCATATCACTACATCTATGCCCAAATATATATACACATAACCCCTACTGAGACTGTATGAAGCAAAAAGGAAGATAACCTCAAAGATATGCAACAGATATCAAATACAGGAATACTAAGACAGATATAGCATATAAAGTTACTGTTATCTATAACAAACCATGCATAGCAATATGACAATATCTAAGAGATAAGTCAAGGGTACCCGCCTCCAAATAGAAGAATCCAAATGCGAAGAGAACCACTCGGCAATATCAGCAATAAAAATCCAAATCAAGCCCCTGTATCAAGGACAGATTTAATTAGCTATTACAAAAATAGTAACTAGCTAATTAATCCCTAATCCATTCTAGGGTTAACCTAATCCGTCCCTTTCCATTTAATTACCTTTACCTAAATAGCAGGTTCGTAATTACCCCAATTAGATTCCAATTAGGTTTTGGAATCCAAATTCACCAAGTTAACTCATTAGGTTTAAATTCCAAATAAAACCTAACCCGTTAACTCTTCAAACTATCCCAATGCTTCGTCTCCAAATGGAGCTCACGGCAAGCACACCCAAGTTGCTGCCAATTGTTTTAACTTAACCTAAACAGGATTTCAAACCACATGGATCAACTAAATAGGGAAACAAGAGTAGATAGGAAATCCTGTTTCATTTCAACACTGATTTCATACAAATAGGTTGTTGGTCATGCATTCCCTCCATTAATCACAGCTAACACTTCAAAGGAATTAACCTCAAGCCACAAGCGTTTGCACAAAAATTCAGCAATTCCCAAATTGCATAATTTCCCCATGTGACTCACGGTAGGAGCCTTACCACCTCACAACACTTACTGATTAAAGTACAATAGCAATATCCATTCATTCAGAATAACCCTAAACCAATCAAACCTTACCTGAGATGCTCCCGTGCTCACAAGCCTCCTGGGATCCAATCGCAGCAAGATTCAGACCTAAGGAAATCTGCAACCTCGAAAAGGAAACACCATTAAAGATCTTCTTCTCTGTTGAACCCAACTCAATCCCAGAACCTACCTCTATTGAAAGAGAGAGCAAGTCATCATGATAAAAGAAGATGGCGATTGGATCAGGGAAGGAGGGAGGGGCTCAGTTTGATTTCGGCTTGCTCACACGAGGAGAGGTGGTCGGTCGATCGCTTGGTGCCGCTAGGGTTTGCGAAGAACGGCAGAGGAGAGGAAGGCGACGCGATCTTCACCGGCGGCTAGGTCACGCGAAGGGAGAAGACGCGAAGGGGAGGACGGGGTCGGGCGGCTGCGGCTCGGCCAAGGCTTTTAATACAAAAGAAGGATCTTTTTTGCAAAAAGGCCCCTCACATTCCTCAAATTCACATTAAAACCCTTAGGGTTAATGTTTTAACCATTTAACCCTCTCTTTTATTTCGATCTACCACAATTTAAGCTTTAGGGTGAGATTATTTACACTCGTAATTAAAGAGTTTACCCGTAAACCCTTTTATCCTAGTCCGATAACCCTAAATCCTCTAATATAACTTTTCAAAAATTTATTTTACTGGATTTTTAATTTGTCGTATTTAACAGATGTTGGTGGCATTGAATTATATGGCATCAAGGATTATGCTACAGCAGATAGAAATGAAGTCTCATCAAAGTTAACGTGGCAAGAGATAAAAAAATCTGACTTGTAGATGGATAGAGACACCGATATCCTTTGTAAGCATCATTGTACCCAAGGAACACAAACTTAACAAACCAAAAATCCAATATGATGATTGTAAAACTAAGTCAGAGAATAACAAGCACACCTAAAGGTGCGAACAAAACTATAGTCAAGAGGCCAATGGAATAAGATCTCAAAGGCGATTGGTGATGCAACGTAGGAGTTGGGAGTCGATTGATTAGATAAGCCGCAATGAGAAATGTCTCATCCCAATAATAGAGTTGCATAGTCTCATGAGTAAGTAAGGTCAGGTTCATCTCCATAATATATCTGATCTTGCATTCAGTAACTCCATTTTGTTCACTCGTGTATGGGCACAAGAGGTGATGATGAATTTCGTGTAAGCCGGCGATAGTAGCAAGATTGTGATATTCGTCACCCAAGTCAGTTTGAATGACTTTAATCTTCCTAGTAAATTGATTCTCAACAAATGCTTTAAATTTTAAAAACACAGAGAAGATATCAGATTTGGATAAATCCAAGTATAGCAATTATAATCATCCACAAAATGCACAAAATAACATCCATTATAGGAGAAAATTAGTGATGGACCTCAAACATCTAAATGTATTAATTTTAAAGGATGTGTAGTTCTAGACTATGAGTTTGGAAATAGTTGTTTGTGAGCTTTCCCATATTGACAAGCATCGCAAAAACAACTATCTTATTTCTTGAGACAAGTAATTGGAAAGTAGAGACAATAAAAGAAACTACGGTTGAAGATGGATGTCCAACCCAGTGATGTCATGTGGTAATTGAGGAGTGCTCTCTAAGAAAAGTAGCTTGTTTGGTATTGAATTCCTTGGACTGAATTAGCTGATATAAGCCTCCATCAAGTGTCTTGTGAAAAAGTTCCTTCTTCATGACCCAGTCCTTAACAACACAAATATCAGATGAAATTGAAAGGAGACATTATTATCGGTGTAAAGAGGACACCACTTAATAGATTTTTGGTTATAGTAAGCATGTGCAATATATTATGCAAGTATAGTGATCTGTCGGGACTATAACAACAGAATGACCAATATTAGAGATTGGGAGAGCATTATCATTTTTGACCATAAATTTTTCTGTACCTTGGTATAGAGAGTATAAATGGAGATTGTCAAGATCCGCAGTGAGATGATCAATAGCACCTGAATTTGGATACTATGCAGGGTCAGCAATAGTAGATAGTGCAGCGACCGTTGCAATCGGATTATTGGTAAAGCTAATGTTGTGACCAAATTGACGTTGGTAGGAGATAGCAGAATGATCTAAACTACTACAAATTTGGCACAAGAGATTAGACTAATAGTTAGTCACAATATGACCAAACATCCCACATAATTGACATTTTGGCTGTCGATTTCTACTATTTCCTCCTTTGATAATCTAGCCACCACAAGAATGGGTTGATGGGTTGACTGTTCTGATAGGCCAATGTATGAAGAAGGCCCACTTGGGTCATACCCTAATGTGCCTCTAGAAAATGGTTCTTCTACAAAAGAAAAGCTCCCAACAGTTTTAAAGAGAGAAGATGAAGTACTTCCATGCCCAGAAAAGGGGTGACAAAGCGGGCAACCAGAGCTTCCTATTGGTGCAAAATGCATCAACAATGAACAGTCTTCCTCTAGGGTTTTGATGTTTAACAATATACTTAAGTTAGTAACAATATGTGTTAGACAAGTTAAGGGTTAGTCAAAGTGATCAAGGGTTAAACCAAACAGAATCTTATGTTTGGTAGGGTAAACCTAGGTTTAATCAGGTTGACAAAGGGATAGCCAAACAGGATCTGATGTTTGGCAGAGTGAATAGAACCCAGGGTTGGTCAGTTTGACTAAGGGATCAAACCACACCAGACTTGAGGTGTGAGATTATATTTACCTAAAGATTGGAAGAAGTCTATTCAGGATCATGATGACAAGCAAAGGAGTGATTGTGAAGGAAGAAACCCTGGCGAGTGAAGCTGCGTCCTAGCAAGGGAAGATAGGTTGGACTAAATCCTGGTGAGTGAAGCTGGGTCCTAGCAAGTGAAGCTAGGTTGAACTAAGTCCTGGTGAGTGAAGCTGGGCACGAAGTCTTGGTCTGGAGGACTGAGCACTAAGTCCTGATCGGGGATCGTGCAACGGAGTCTTTGCCGAGCGAGGATGGCGGATGGAAGTAGAGACGGGTCGAGGTCAGACGTCTCAAGATCCGAGTTCTCGGAGGCCGGGCAAAAGTTCAACCGGAGGTCCTGGTTGGCAAAATCTTTAGTCGAGCGGGGATCACGAACAGAAGTAGAGATGGGTCGAGGTCGGACATCTCGAGATTCGGGTTCTCGGAGGCTAAACGAAAATCCAACCGAAGGTTCCGGTTGGCAAACGCAACTTCTCTAGTGTGGAGTAGGAGAGGACGCGTTCCCCGGGAAAGGGAACATTAGGTGTCGGTTCGACCTAGGGTTTCGGGTGAAATCCAAAGTCAGAACCAACTAAGCTAAGGCTAAGATTATCTGTGTTTTGTCTTGTGGTTGTTGTCTTGCAGGTACATGGAGTTGGAGGCAAGACAGGAGAGCAAACACAGGGAAAATAACACCTGGGAAGCCCATCCTGGGCACCTGAGTTGAATCAAGTGCCATGAGTTGTTGGGCACCCCAGTTGGGGCAGCTTACTCCCAGGCGCCTGGAACCTAGGCATGCACCTGTGTCTTCCCAGGCACTTACGTTGATACAGGCGCCTCGAAAGGGGATTTTTATCCCTGCTACGAATTCGGTGCAATGGATGGGTTTTGACCAACACGTGGCAGGCGCCCAAGACATCACAGGCGCCCTGGACACTACTCTATAAAGGGGTTCGACCCCTCAATGCTAGATACCAATTTCCATATCGGCTAAAGCATTCAGTGCAAAGCAAAAGTGCTCAAGACAAAGCTCTGCGACCAAGGTGGCTCCAGGAGGAAGTGCGCGGCACTTCGGACTTCCAGAGTTGGTCGAGCAGTTTGTTTGGTTTGCTTTTTATTTACACACTGTATTTCATTTATTCTTTGTTTGTAAATTTGAACTGTAAGACGGGTTTCTCTGCCTCCGGAAAGTCTGGAAAGGAGACTATTAGTGGACTCATGATTGAGTGCTTAGGCCTTGGATGTACTAACCGTGGGAGGTTGGGAACCAAGTAAAACCCGCGTGTCTACCTTGCATCTTTCTTTAGTTTATTCTATTTTCCGCTGCGTACTAACCTGATAGAAAGACGACTAAACGGATTTTTTTGACGAAGTTTTTCAAAGAATTTTTCAAGTCGATATTCACCCCCCTCTATCGACTGGCACTGATTCTACAAGTGGTATCTGAGCATGGTAACTCTTCACCGGACTAACAGCCGACGGAGCAAAGACGCCAGGAATTGAGGGGGAGCAAGGGTGAATCATGTATTTTTTAAATTATATCAAATTTTAAATTTCATATTACATGTTTTAAGTGCAGGGAGAGAGGATACTATAAAAATCACTGTCCTATTCGTAAGAATCGTTCTTCACCACCGGCGGCAAAGGAGGTATCAGCGCCAGGAGTCAGGAGGGACAAGAGCCACATCCAGTGCTTCAAATGTCAAAAGTACTGGCACTACAAGAACCAGTGTCCGTCCAAGGTACGAAAGATTAATTATGGCAATAAATTTCAATTTCTTGCACAGTTATATAATTTTGATAATTTAGATAACTCTGTTAATTTTTCTGATAAACTAGATCTTTTGCATAATCAACTCTGTTAATTTTTCTGATAAACTAGATCTTTTGCATAATCAACTTAAGTTATTGAATGACAAATTACCAAATATTGATAATACTAAAATATCAGACATTAATTCTTTAGTATTTAATATTAATGCGAAAATTTTCAAAATTAATAATAATTCTGATTGAGTCAAGGATAATGACAATACTTTAATATCTGATAATTCTGATAATGTTAAGGATAATGATAATACCTTAATTAATAATATTACTGTCAATTCTGATAATTTTGAGGATAATGATGAAATTATTATTAATTCTGATTTTTCTGAAATTAATTATGATGATATTAAAGATAATTCTCTAGATAATATTGAAAAAAATACTCAATACACCCTTGAATATAGAACTTTAATAAATAATCCTGAAAATTATTCTACCTACTATGAAGATGAAGACGAATATAATTCTGAAAATGAAGAAGAATATGATTCTAAAGATGAAGAAGAATTCATTAGAATTAAAGCTATGTTTAATAGGGCTTACGTGAAATCAAATAAAGTAGAAGTATTAAACAAAATTGAAAACTTAAATTCAAAAGAAATACTAGATTAATCATAAATTGTTGAATTAATGAAAATGATGCAACTAGACACAAAATTCTTAACAACTTTAATAAGTTAGTTTTAACTCTAATTAATTCTTACCAATTTTAACTCTAATTAATTCATAATAATTTTAATCTTAATTAATTATTAATAATTTAAACCTTAATTAATTCTTAACAATTTTAACTCTAATTAATTCGAAATAATTTTAATCTTAATTAATGCTTAATAAGTTAAACCTTAATTAATTCTTAACAATTTTAACTCTAATTAATTCGTAATAATTTTAATCTTAATTAATTCGTAATAATTTAAACCTTAATTAATTTTTAACAATTTTAACACTGATTAATTCATAATAATTTTAATCTTAAGTAATTCTTAATAATTTAAACCTTAATTAACTCTTAACAATTTTAACTCTAATTAATTCTTAATAATTTAAACCTTAATTAATTCTTAACAATTTTAACTCTAATTAATTCATAATAATGTAAACCTTAATTAATTCTTAATAATTTTAATCTTAATAATTTTAATCTTAATTAATTCTTAAATAATTTAACCTTAATATATTTTAATAACTTAACTTTAATTAATTCTTAACTAATTAATACTTAACAACTTAAAATCTTAATTAATTCTTAAATCTTAATTAACAATTCAATCCTTAATTCAACAAAATTTATGAATTAAAATTCAATGAATTACCTTCAATTATGAAACTAAATAAAATTCTACTCAACTGAAACCTTCAACTAAATAACAATAAATATGTTAAAGTGGGTTGACATATTCGCGGGTTCACATGGTATGTATCAAATCAAGAATTTGATACATTATTAGAAACCTAAGTAAAATATTTTGACTTAATTGACTCATGCATAAATGTCATGTTCATGCATCTGCTTAATTTTTTAAAAAATATCTATCATGTCATTCATGTTTATTTTTCTACATTATTTTGAACGGTTAGATAGGAAAAAGATTGGTTGATACTTGCCTAACCTAGTACCAGGGTGGGGTAAGATGATAGTATGTTAAGAAACTTGGCCTAGCTAAGTGGAACTAGCTGAAGCTACCTCGTCACATCCTAGATTAGTTAGACCAGAGTGTTTCAAAGAGCAAAATAAAAGTATTATTTATTTAAAAGACTTTGTCTAAGGAAAGGGTTGATGATCCAATAAGGCTACGGCCAAAGAAGGCTTCTGTGCCTCGCCAAGACCTGGAAGCTGATTATTGAAATCTACTTTTAATTTACAAATTGATTAAACTCGAATCTAACTCAAGGTCAAGCAATCTATAAATTAAATTGAGAAATTTAAGCATCTCACAAACACCCATAAGGCAACCGTGCTTGCTTGTATTAAAACACTTAGAATGGATGAGATGTTAAGGACTAATTAATTGATAAATATTTTTCAAAATCTTTAGGTTATGTTCTTAAAAATCTATTTTTAAAATAGTTGATTAAACATAATAATGTTTTTATGAATTTCATGCTTGATTGATTGCTTACTTATAGATACATGTTTTTCAAAAATTTATATATCTTTTCGAAAATTGTTTGACCTACACACTTAGTCACAAACCTTTTAGGTCAATACTAAAGTCCCTTAAGACACTTAGGTAGAGGTCCTTGTAGTTAGCAAGGGTAGCCAAAAGGTGTCAGATTCAAGGGGAGTTCTTATTTTTCCAAATTCCTATTTTTAAACTATTTTTCAAAAAATCATTCTTTTAAAAAATTCATATCATTCAAAATGTTTTGTGTTTTAAAAAATATTATCATTTCAAAAAAAAATTATTTCCGTGAAAATTATCATATGCTTTCAAAAATACTCTTTAAAATTGCTTTAATTGCTCTTTTGAATTGGATAAATTCCTAAGACACATAAGAAGATTTCTTAATAATCTACAAGAATTCCTAAGACTGTGTCAGATTTAGG
This sequence comes from Boesenbergia rotunda, assembly GCA_024364735.1. Classification (NCBI taxonomy): domain Eukaryota; kingdom Viridiplantae; phylum Streptophyta; class Magnoliopsida; order Zingiberales; family Zingiberaceae; genus Boesenbergia; species Boesenbergia rotunda. The sequence goes on along the minus strand of JAGFNQ010002314.1, from coordinate 588,573 downwards.
GGGAATCCAAGTCAAAAGAAATTAATGTATTAGTCATGATTATTTCAAAATATTTATTAAATGTTTTAAATTCTTTTTGGTTGAATCAAACCCTAAGACTCAAAGGAAGATTACTTATAGTCAATAAGCTTCCTAAGACTATGTCAAGTTTAGGGGGAGGTCAGATTAAAAGAACTATTAAAATTTTCAAAATTATTATGTTTTCATACACTATCTTTTCAAAATCATTTGAAAACATAATATTCTATTTTCAAAACTCATGTTGAAAATCTTTTTGGCTTTTAAATGCGTTTGAAAATACTATATTTTGAAAAAAAAAATTTAACTTTTGGAATATTCATGAAAATAGTTTTTACTTGAATTTGAAAAATTTTCCAAGACACTTAGGAAAATTTTTCTTATAGTTAACAAGGTTTCCTAGGATTGTGTCAGACTGGAAAGGAAACCAAATCAAGAAAAGTTATTATTTAAAAACTAAATACATTGATGGAAAATCCCTAAGATACATAGGAATTTTTTTGTGGTCAACAAGTTTCCGAGGATTGTGTCAGACTTAGGGAAATCCAATCTTTTTTGGTACAATAATTTTAAAAAGTACTTAGTTGTTTTTAATATTTTTCTAAACGTGTACTTAATTTTTTTAACTAAAAGGGGGAAAGAGTTTTTTGGAAATCATTTTCTTAAAATCTTAAGCATTTTTCAAAATTGGGAGAAAGGCTTATGTTATATTCATTTCAAAAATTTTCATTGTTGGTGCAAGTTTTTTTCGTAATTTTTTGATGTGTGACAAAGGGAGAGAGAGAAGCTTAAGTTAGATCTTTTTTTCTTTCGATTTCTCCTAAGTTTTAAGTCTAGTACCCTTAGACCTAACCTAACTTAAGATATTGTCAAATATCAAAAAGGGAGAGATTGTTGGTGCAAAATGCATCAACGACGAACAGTCGTCCTTTAGGGTTTCGATGTTTAACAATATACTTAAGTTAGTAACAATATATGTTAGACAAGGTAAGGGTTAGTTAAAGTGATCAAGGGTTAAACCAAACAGGATCTTATGTTTGGTAGGATAAACCCAGGTTTGATCAGGTTGACAAAGGGATAACCAAACAAGATCTGATGTTTGGCAGAGTAAATAGAACTCATGGTTGGTCAGTTGGACCAAGGGATCAAACCACACTAGACTTGAGGTGTAAGATTATATTTACCTAAAGATTGGAGGAAGTCTAGTCAGGATCATGATGACTAGCAAAGGAGTGATTGTGATGGAAGAAACCCTGGCGAGTGAAGCTGCGTCCTAGCAAGGGAAGCTAGGTTGGACTAAATCCTGGTGAGTGAAGATGGGTCCTAGCAAGTGAAGCTAGGTTAGACTAAGTCCTGGTGAGTGAAGCTGGGCACGAAGTCTTGGTCCGGGGGATTGAGCACTAAGTCCTTGTTGGGGATCGAGCAACAGAGTCTTTGCCGAGCGAGGATGGCAAACAGAAGTAGAGACGAATCGAGGTCGGACGTCTCGAGATCCGAGTTCTTGGAGGCCGAGCAAAAGTCCAACCGGTGGTCCCGGTTGGCAAAAGCTTTAGTCGAGCGAGGATCGCGAATAGAAGTAGAGATGGGTCGAGGTCGGACATCTCAAGATTCGGATTCTCGGAGGCTTAGCGAAAGTCCAACCGGAGGTTCCAGTTGGCAAACGTAACTTCTCCAGTGTGGAGTAGGTGAGGACACATTCCCCGAGAAAGGGAACATTAGGCGTCGATTCGACCTAGGGTTTTGGGTGAAATCCAAAGTCAAAACCAACTAAGCTAAGGCTAAGATTATCTATGTTTTGTCTTGTGGTTGTTGTCTTGTACGTACCTAGAGTTGGAGGCAAGATAGGAGAGCAAACGCAGGGAAAACAACACCTGGGAAACCCATCCTGGGCGCCTGAGTTGAATCAGGCGCCCTGGCTTGTTTGGCGCCCCAGTTGGGGCAGCTTACTCCCAGGCGCCTGGAAGCTAGGCGCCTGTGTCTTCCCAGGCACCTGCGTTGATACAGGTGCCTCGAAAGGGGATTTTTATCCCTGCTACGAATTCGGTGCAATGGATGGGTTTTGACCAACACGTGGCAGGCGCCCAAGACATCATAGGCACCCTGGACACTACTCTATAAAGGGGTTCGACCGCTCAATGCTAGATACCAATTTCCATATCAGCTAAAGCATTCAGTGCAAAGTAAAAGTGCTCAAGACAAAGCTCTGCGACCAAGGAGGCTCCAGGAGGAAGTGTGCGACACTTTGGACTTCCAGAGTTGGTTGAGCTGTTTGTTTGTTTTACTTTTTATTTACACATTGTATTTCATTTATTCTTTGTTTGTAAATTCAAACTGTATGATGGGTTTCTCCGCCTCCGGGAAGTCCAAAAAGGAGACCATTAGTGGACTCATGATTGAGTGCATAGGCCTTGGATGTACTGACCCTGGAGGGTTGGGAACCAAGTAAAACCCGCGTGTCTACCTTGCGTCTTTCTTTAGTTTATTCTATTTTCCGCTGCATATTAACCTGATAAAAAGACGACTAAACAGATTTTTCTGATGAAGTTTTTCGAAGAATTTTTCATGTCGATATTCCCCCCCCCCTCTATCGACCGGCACCGATCCTACACTTCCTACCACGATGTTGGCCATTGGTGCAGAAGTGAAGTCCGTTTGGTGGAGTTGTTCAAGATCGTATTCATGGGTTAACAGACGCCCAATGAAGCCATTGATACTCACCATATCCGATCTCATTGTGATCAACATGATTAAATTTTCATACTAGAGGCCCAATCTACTGAGAATATAAAGGACAAGATCTACTTCAAGAATTGTTTGACTCGCAGCCGCAAGGTTATTTGATATCAACTTGTTATGTTGCAGGTAATTAGTGATGGAAGCTTCTCCTTTTCTAGCAGTTTGAAGTTACAAACGGAATTGCATCCCTCGAGCCTTTGATTGGGAGGAGAATATTTTTTCCAGGGTGTGCCAGAGACTGTGATGAGATGCACAAAACCACGACAACCTGTGCTAAGATGGTTTCAAAAAGAGTGGAGAGCAGCTAGCTAAGGAGACGCTGATCTTGTTTCTCCCAGATGAGGTAATTAGGATTGGAACATAGATACAATCTCCATTTTCCTTGGTAGAAAAACTGTTTTAGAAGGGATTATTGCATCTTTGCTCACATATTGAAATAATTTATGCCCTTTCAATATGGAGAGTATGTAGTTTCTTTGGCTGAGTTGATTAACACTAGATGTGTAAACGAAGATATCGACATAGTCGAAACTAGAGGAAGATACGCTATAGCAGATTCTAAGAGTTTTCCCTTTGAAGGGCTCTGATACCAATTTGAATTAGAGAAACAATGAGTAAGAAGAAGAACTTCGTAGTGTATTCTATATATCAAATATGTAGGTTACAACCTTTATTAATAACAAAGCTATGTTAATCATGTATTTAGGAAACTATGCTACAATTAGAGTGTAATCGGGTATTTATGGAGATACAATCAAATATTAATGCTTAGTTGATTTTGTGGAGCTGATGTGATTATCGTGATTTGATTACGAATGACATTGATCTTGGAGGATTGAATTATTATCTCTAATAGTCCAACAGAAAGTTAACAAGTGGAGAAGTCTAAGTTGTTGGTGCAGGATGCATAAGTGATGTCTTCCTCTAGGTTTCGATGTTTAATAATATACTTAAGTCAGTAACAATATAGGTTAGACAAGGTAAGGGTTAGTCAAAGTGATCAAGGGTTAAATCAAACATGACCTTATGTTTGGTAGGGTAAACCCGAGTTTGATCAGGTTGAACAAGGGTTAGCCAAACAGGATCTGATGTTTGGCAGAGTGAACTAGAACCCAGGGTTGGTCAGTTTGACCAAGGGAGTAAACCAAATCGGACTTGAGGTTTGGAGTTATATTTATCTAAAGATTGAGGAAGTCTAGTCAGGATTATGATGACTAGCAAAGAAGTGATTCTGATTGAAGAAATCCTGGTGAGTGAAGTCGGGTCCTAGCAAGGGAAGCTAGGTTGAAGAAATCCAAGTGAGTGAAGCTAGGTGGACTAAGTCATGTTGAGTGAAGCTGGACACTAAATCCTGGTGAGTGAAGCTGGGTCCTAGCGAGTGAAGCTAGGTTGGACTAAGTCCTGGTGAGTGAAGCTGGGCACTAAATCCTGGTGAGTGAAGCTGGGTCCTAGTGAGTGAAGCTAGGTTGGACTAAGTCCTGGTGAGTGAAGTCGGGCACGAAGTCTTGGTCTGGGGGACTGAGCACTAAGTCCTGGTCGGGGATCGGGCAATGAAGTCTTCGCTGAGCAAGGGTTGTCAGACAGAAGTATAGACGGGTCGAGGTTGGACGTCTCGAGATCCGAGTTCTCGGAGGCCTAGCAAAAGTCCAGCCGGGGGTCCCGGTTGGCAAAAGCTTTAGTCGAGCGGGGATCGCGAACAGAAGTAGAGATGGGTCGAGGTCGGACATCTCGAGATTCGGGTTCTCGGAGGCTAAGCGAAAGTCCAACCAGAGGTTCCGATTGGCAAATGCAACTTCTCTAGTGTGGAGTAGGTGAGGACGTGTTCCCCGGGAAAGGGAACATTAGGCGTCAGTTCGACCTTGAGTTTCGGGTGAAATCCAAAGTCAGGACCACTTTATTGGTACAAGATGCATCAGTGATGTCCTCCTCTAAGTGTTTCAATGGTTGACAATTTGCTTAAGTCAGTGATACATTGAACAAGGGAAGGGTAGTCAAGAAAACTGGACCAAAGTGATAAAAAGTCCTAGTTAACCTAAGCACGAAGTCCTGGTTCAAAGAATTGGGCACTAAGTCCTGGTCGAGGGCTGGGCACCTAAGACCTGACCGAGGGTTGGGCACTAAGTCCTGGTTCGTGGAATTGGGCACTAAGTCCTGGTTCGTGGAATTGGGCACTAACTCCTGGCCGAGGGTTGGGCACCTAAGACCTGACCGAGGGTTGGGCACTAAGTCATGGTTCATCGAATTGGGCAATAAGTCCTGGTCGTGGACTGGGCACGAAGTCCTGGTGGTAGGATTGGGCAAAAGTCCTGGTGAGTAAAGCTGGGCAAAAGTTCAACAGGATGGGGCGAGTGGCAACCGTCTCCTAAGAGGAGTAGGTGAAAGGCGCGTTCCCTGGGATGGAAACTTAGGCGTCGGTTCGACCTAGGGTTTTGCGGAAATCCGAAGTCAGAACCAATTCACTAAGGCTAAGATTGTACATGCGTTTGCCTTGTATTTATGTATCTTGTAGGTACCTAAAATTAAAGACAAAGCAGGCAAACAAACACACAACAGGGCTGGAAACTTGGTTGCTAGGCACCCCCATTAACCAGGGCGCCCTAATGAAACAGGCACCTCCTTCAACACAGGTGCCCTGGATCAAAGGTTTATCTGCTACTGCAAGTTCGGCGTGAAGGTAAGCTTTGACCAAGCCTTGTGAGGCGCCTCCTTCATCACAGGTGCCCCAGACAAGACTATAAAAGGGGCTTCGACCCCTCAACTCAACACAACAATTCGAAGATCATTCTGAGCCTTCCAAGTGATGACAAAGCACTAACGACGAAGCTCTACGAGCAAGGAAGCTCCGGGAGGAAGTGCGTGGCACTTCTGAGTTCCAGATCGGCCGAGTCTTCAACTCTTTCTGTTTGGTTTGATTTACTTTTCGTACTTAATTTCTTTAATATCTTTGATTGTAAATCTTGCACTGTAAGATGGGTTTCTCCGCCTCCGGAAAGTCCAGAAAGGAGACCATTAGTGGACGGGTGTTTCCCATGCTTAGGCCTTGGACGTACTGACCCTTGGGGGTTGGGAACCAAGTAAAAAATCCTGTGTGCAATCTATTGTTTTGTTTTTTGTTCTATTTTTCCGCTGCTACTAAATCTGTGTCCAGAACGAACGAACGAAAGTTTACGCAAGTTTTCGAAAAGCTTTTACGGTCGATATTCACCCACCTATCGACGTCACCAGTCCCCATAAGTGGTATCACAGCCTGGTCGCTCTTCACCGGACTAACAGCCAACGAAGCAATGACACCAGGAGTTGAGGGGGAGCCCAGGGGTGAATCAGGTACATTTTTTTTAAATGTCAATTTTTAAATTTCATATCACATGCTTTATGTGCAGGGAGAGAGGACACTATAAAAATCAATGTCCTACTCGTAAGACTCGAACTTCACCACAGGCGACAAAGGAAGTACCAGCACTCGGAGTTCGGCGGGACAAAAGTTACATCAAATGTTTCAAATGGGAAAAGTACGGACACTACAAGAATCAGTGTCCGGCAAAGGTACGAAAAATTTTCGTTCGAAAAGATTTTCAAATTCCTGCACTATCTTATGTAGATAATTTAGATAATTTTTCTGAAAAATTAAACTTTGTGAATAGTCAAATCAATATTTTGTATGACCAATTACAAAATGTAGATAATATGAAAATATCAGAAATTAACTGTTTAATCCTTAATGTCAATTCAATAATTTCTAAAATAAATTCTGCTGAAATTAGATCTGAAAATTTTAATGATAATTCTGAAATTAGATCTGAAAATTTTAATGATAATTGTTAAATACCGAGTTTTAGGGGGGGTTTAAGGGAAAAATTCGAAAAAATAAGGGCTTAGTTGTAATTTTTCAGACTTAGGGGTTAAATTGCAAAAGGCCAAAAATAGTTTTATAAAACCCTTATATTCCATCAGCCCGTGCCCTAACTCAACCGAATCCCTCACTTCTCCCCTGCGTCTACTTCCTTGTGCGAAACCGCCCGATCCATTCGGTTTTCGCCCGCCCGACGTCGAGCCCTAGTCGACGCCGCGCCTCTGCTCCTCTCCTTCCTCTCGATTTTCTTCACCTTTTTCCTCTTTGGCGCACATGAAGGAGAAGCCGCGACGCAGAGTCTTCTTGCGCGAGCAAGCCCTAGCCGTCGGCCTAGCTCCGGTGAGTTTTGCCTCGCTACCGAAGACGACGAACTCTTTCCTACTTCTTCTTCCCCCCAGTTCATTTCCATTCCTGATGCTTGCGCCTGACGCCTGACCTAGGGCTGACCCATCTTCGCCGATCTGCGCTCACGCCAGGAGCAGACAAGGGTTTCGGCTGTGAGCAACCAAAGTAAGGATTGTTTGGAGCATTAGATCTAAGATACATAGGTAGTGTTTTTGGTTGAATCGTTAATCAAATTGGATTTGTGATATGGTTGGGTTATCAGTTTCAACAGATCTGATCGGAGGGAAGATCTCCTATTGGGATTTCCATGATTAGCTGTTCATCCTGTCAGATTCGAGGAGGATCACTGTCGGTGCACATAGCAGGTAAGGATGAACTATTCCCTCGTTTGAGATTGTAGGTTTGGAATGAATTGGATAAGATATCAGTAATAAAAATTATTTTGTATGAGCATTCCCGTTATAGCTTGGCTTTGTATTAGGAATATGGGATTTGTGTGTTGACACTTGGTTTTTGGTACACTGCCGTAAGCATGAAACTAAGTTGTTTAGGTTTATGGAAAGAAAAATGCAAAGAGTGGTAGATTGGGGATTAGTTGTCATGTAAAGTTGGGTTTTGTTATACTGGCTATCTGTAGCATTTCTCCTTTACTTGTAATGGTACAAGATCTCTTAATTGAGTATTATTTAAGTTGGAGGTGTTTGGTTGTTGTCTTATATTGTGTCGTGAACACTTAATTAATTCAGTAGTTAGGAGGTTCTAGATTCTTAGGAATGTATGTTGTAATTAGGAGAAATCCTAATCATGTTGGTATTTTATTTAGCTAATTTATTAATTTATAAATAGCTAAACTTGGTCCTTGATACAGGACCTTGATTCGGACTCGTTCGGTTGATCGTGGACGGTTCTCGTTTACGAAATTCTTCAATAAAAGGCGGGTACTTCTCCTTTGTACTCGAGTAGTTTTCTTTACCTTTAAAGCATGACTATATTATGTCTTATAGGTTGTTTGACCTTGTTCTTTGTCGTTATTTAAAACATCGCCGTTGAGACTTATTCTTCGTTGATCTTCGAGTGTTCNCATATGTAGGACCGATGCACGTGAGAGGGGGGGGTGAATCACGTGACTTTTAAAATCTTCGTTATAGAATCAGAGTCGATAGAAAATTGTACGATGCTTTGAAAAACGTGCACAGAGGAAAAATTAAAACGAAAAGCGAAAGCGAAAAATAATAAAAAATTACACGAGGAGTTTTACTTCATTCGGAGCCTTCGGCGACTCCTACTCGAATACCCAGGCTCCTTGAGCCTTTCCTGTGGGCAATCCACTAAGAACCTCTACCGGCAAACTCCCGGTAGAGTGATTCGAATACAAGATTAGGTGGAAGTGTAACAACCCTACACTTCCCCTTTTAATAATTTAAGTGCAGACAGAACAAAAATTATGTTACCCAACACTTAGATTTATCTGAAGCAGCTTGGGTGTTGGGAGCGATCTTTCGGCAGCGGTCGGACAGCGTCAAGTCAAAGCACAAACCGCAGCAGAGGAGCGTGGACGCAAGAGAGTGTCAAAGCTTGAACCAAAAATTTTTTTTTCTATCTCCTAGAGGGCTTGCTTGCTTCCTTTTATAGTGCCTCGATGCATGATCTTCTCAGCTCAAATTTTATCCATCAGCAAGAAGGAACAATTCAAACAAGATAATGTTTCTATCTTTGCTTCACTTAAATAATTTAAATAAAATTTAATCTGAAAAATTTAACCAAGAGGTTTTATCCTCTTACCTCACCAAGGCTTTTTGTTTTTCGAAAAAATAATTCAAGATACAATTTAAAAAGAGATTTTATCCTTCTAGCTAGGCTTCACGTGAGAATTTTAAGCATTAATAGGAATAATTAGAAAATAACAATAAGATTTTATTCTTAATAGGAATAATTTTATTCTCCAAAAAAATAAGAAATACGAATAATTTAAATGAAAATTTATCCTCTACCGAGGCTTTAGATGAGGAATAAATTTATAAAATTAACCTACAAAATCTAATTAGTTCACATATCAAATAAATCCTGTAAAATAGAGTTAATGAATTTAGAGTTAATTAGACCCCGTCCAAACCTGGATAAGGATCTAACCAGGACTCAACCGAGGTCACCAAAATGGGCCTAAGTTGGACCGCGCCTACAGTCCTAAAATAGGACCTGTCCTCACTGGTTCGCTCCTCCAGTGACTTACCTTACTTACCTCGTGCAGCTCTACTCAACTTCTTAACCCACCAGGTCTTCCTGCCAGGGTTCAACCACCCTGGTCTTTTTGCCAAGTTTTAACCAACTTGGGCTTCAGCCAATTGTCAGGCCCCACGAACCCAACTAGACTTCCTGCCAGGACTTAACCACCCTGGACTTCAGCCTGGTGTCAGGTCCTAAGTCTTTCAACCCTGCACACTTAGTAAAGAGATCAAAACCAAAAGCAAGCCTAACTTTAACCTATTTGTCATTCATCAAAACCCAAGTTTAACTATTAGTGCAAATTGCACCAACAGCATACTAACGACTGTTGGGCTTACATTTGGTTAAGCCGTCGTTAGTCATATTGTTGCTCGATTCACTCAACCACTTGTTGTCGTGGTAGTTATTAGAGTGCGAGCATCTATCCTGTTGTGCCAAACAGTGACACCCTCACCGTTGTTTTTAGAGGGATGAGCTGTTGGTGGCTCACCCTCACCGTTGTTTTTCGAGGGATATTGTAGCTGTAGTAGCTCCCCCGATGTACCAGGGTTTGGAGTGTAGGCTCCCCAGCATCCTGTCCACTCAACCATACCTTTGTGGTATTTGTTGTTGGAGTGGTACAGTTGTCACAGCCCTACCCACTCGGTCACACAGATGGGATGTGTTGACGGCTTGACTGGCGTCAGGGGTGACACATGTCATTGCATCATGTGCATACGTATTTCTTTTATGCATTTGCTTGTGTTTGATGCACTTATATGAGCTATGATTTGTTGCACATGTTTGACATGCATGTATATCTTGATCTTATTGTTGTTGAGTTGTTCTATACCTGCTTAGTCGTTATTCGGACTTTATACCATGTCGATTTACATATGTTATGCATGATTAGGTTTCTATATTTCCTTATGGACTGTACCCTGTTGGATTCTCTACTTGGTTATCTTGTATTATGTCATGCTTATTGTCTACTCATATACCCGCAGAGTCCGCCTGGACTCACCACCCCTGCTTTCTTCTTTGTTGTTTCAGATAGCAGGTAGTCGTATTTCTTGGAGCCAGGAGAGGATCCAGTTGTCAGTCCCCAGTGTTGAGTTGTTTCCGTTTTGGCTCGGGTGTTTTGTTTTCGGCACTTGGTGAGTTTAGCCTTTTATTTGTTTCGTGTATTCGGACCGGTTTTGTTGTTATCAGAGACATTCGAGTTCTCTTTGGATTGTTGTTTCTTTTATGTTTTAAGGTGGCTGAGCCACCCGTTAAATTATTATAAACTGTGTAGTTGTGTGTCTTTTATATATTGTTGTGATGCTAGCCGCATGTGGCTAAGCTATATATGTGAGATAGTATGTATATTTGCCCCATATTGTCCGCCGTACAGGGGAGATGCTGCCCGATTTTCGAGTAAGCATGTACCTCTGGGGTCGTGACAATAATTCTAAAATTAGATCGGAAAATTTTCATGATAACCCTGAAAATTCAAAAACTAACCCTGAATATTTAGAAATTAATTATGAAAATATTGAAAATAAGTTTGAAAATGTTGGAGATATTTCTGAGGATAAGGATAATTTTATTGAAGATATTTCTGAGGATACTGAGGATATTTCTGAAAATAGTGGAGATGAAATCTTTTTAGATAATAATTTAATTATTTTCTTGGATAATCCTGAAAACAATTATGAAACATTAACTAGTAGCCCTGAAAATTACTCCACCTACTATAAAGATGTAAAAGGATATGATTTTGATGATGAGGATGAGGAGGAAGGTGAATTTTCTAGGATCAAGGCTACAGTTAGTAAAATTTACAAAAATTCAAACAAATCAGAATTATTAGAAAAACTTGAAAAGTTAAATAATGAAGAAATAGTAAATAAATCAGATATTTTTGAATAATGAAGATGATGGAGCTAAACCCACAACTATTAATTAACCCAAAAATTTTGAAACCTAAATTAAATTAAATCTTAATTAAATTTTTACCTTAATTATTTCAACCCTAATTAAATATTAATAATTTTTACCTTAATTATTTCGACCTTAATTAAATCTTAACAATTTTTACCTTAATTATTTCAATCTTAATTAATTGTTTTACTTAATTTAATATTTAATTAATTTAATTTAATATTAATTAATTTAATTTAATTTTAATTAATTTAATTTTAATTAATTTAATATTAATTAATTTAATTTTAATTTAATTCTTAAATTTAATTAATCCTTAATTAATTTAATGTTAATTTAATTCTTAATTAATTTTAATTAATTTAATTTAATTATTAATTAATTTTAATTAATCCTTAATTAATTTAATTTTAATTTAATTCTAATTCATCTGTAATTAATTTAACTGTGATTAATCCTTAATTATTTTTGTAATCAATTTAATTCCAATTAATTATTAAATAACTTAAACTTGAATTAAATAAAATCTTATCCAAACTGCAATAATCAATTTAATAAAATTAAATATATCAAAGTGGGTTGACATATTTGCGGCTTCACACGATGTGTATCAAATCGGGAATTTGATATATTATTAGAAACTTAAGTAAAATGTTATGAATTGTTTGACTCATGCATAACTACCATGTCATGCATCTACTATTTTTTTTAAATATATGTTATGTCATTCATGATTAATTTTATGCATGATTTAGAACGGTTATAGGAAAATGATTAAGTAAAACTTGAACAACCTAGTATTTGGTGGAGGTGAGATGATAGTACGTTAGGAAAGCCCTTCTAATAAGATTAAGTAAGGTAAGGCGTACCCTACTTGGTCTGTTTAGTCTGGTGGAACTAGCCGAAGCTACCGATCAAAAACCTAAGCTAGTTAGACCAAAATTTTTCAAGAAGTAATTTGAAAATGAATTTTCGATAAAAAGTTTTGTCAAGGAAAGGGTTGTTGCTCCAATAAGGCTACGGCCAAAGAAGGCCTCTGTGCCTCGCCATGACCTGGAAGCCAATTACCGAAACTCAAATTCAATTTACTATTTGATAAATTTGAATCTAACACAAGTTTTGATTAAATCTTAGATTTAACAATAAATTGAGAAAAATTATTCAAGCATCTCACAATACACCCATAAGGCAACCATTGTAACGACCCGGCCCGTCGACCCGACCCCTTGGCCCCTTGGGCGGCTAAATTCCATTTTTAGCGGCCCAACAACATGGCTCCTTTGGTTGTCAACCGTCGACCGTGCCGTTACTCACAAGAACTTCCCACCCCGTGTCATTTCAAAAGTATTTATATTTTTCAAAAATTGCATAATATTTTTCAAATGTACTTATATTTTTCAAAAATTACATAATATTTTCCAAAAGTACTTATATTTTTCAAAAGTTGCATAATATTTTTCAAAAAGTGCAAAATAATTCTCTCAAATTGAAAAATAATTTTTTCAAAGTACAAAATTTTTTTGCACAATATTTCTCAAAATACTAAGGACAATATTTTTAAGTACAAATATTTTCAAAAAAAAACTCAATAAATTTTTCAAAAAGTACTTGCATTTTTCAAAAAGCTCAATATATTTTTCAAAAAAAACTTGTATTTTTCTAAAGTGCACCATATTTTCAAAAATATAAATTTTTGTGCAAGACATAATTTTTCTAAGAGCAAATTTCTTTTTAAAAGTACAAATGCACTGTGTTTCTCTAAGTGAAATTTTTCCTCTAAAGTGCATAGTTTCTTTTAAACATCTTTTATGAGTGCAAGTTTTTTGTGAAAAACTTTCCAATTCTTCTAAGGCAATATTTTTTTCTAAGTGGACAAATTTCGAAGTTCAAAATATTTTTCCAAATTGCACAATACTTTTCAAAACTGGAGTTTTTTTTTGTGCAATTTAAGTACCTAGTTTTTTTTAACTAGTAATTTAGGGGGCGCTTGGTAAGCGGGTTTAGAAAGTGGAAATGGGAATGAAATCTATTTCATTCCCATTGATGATGCTTGGTATACGGGAATCGGAATCAAAATAAGGATATGATACCCTTGATTTCATAACCCACCCCCCACTAGGTTATCACCAAACCCATAAACCCCTCAATCAAACCCATTATCATTCCCATTGCCAAATTTATACCAAGTGCCCCCTTACTATGCTTTCAAAAGAATTAAACCAAGCACTTTCAAAAGATTTTTTTAATTTTTCATTGTTGGTGCAAGGCTATTTTTGTCATTTTTGATGTATGACAAAGGGGGAGAGTGAGCTTAAGTTAGAAAAAAAATTTATCTTCTTCCCAAAGGAGAAAATGAAAATAAAAATGTTTTTTTTCAAAAAAAGGGGAGTGTGAGCTTAAGTTAGAAATTTTTGTCTTTCTCCCAAAGGATAGAGAGCTTTCCCAATAGATCAAAATATATTTTCAAAAATTAGATCATTTATTTTCCCAAGGATTATAATTTAGCCCTTTCATCCATCTAACTTAAGATATTGTCAAATATCAAAAAGGAGGAGATTGTTGGTGCAAGATGCATTAGTGATGTCCTCCTCTAAGTGTTTCAATGGTTGACAATATGCTTAAGTCAGTGATACATTGAACAAGGGAAGGGTAGTCAAGAAAACTTGACCAAAGTGATAAAAAGTCCTAGTTAACCTAGGCACGAAGTCCTGGTTCGAAGAATTGGGCTCTAAGTCCTGACCGAGGGTTGGGCACTGAGTCCTGGTGCGTGGAATTGGGCACTAAATCCTGGCCGAGGGATGGGCACCTAAGACCTGACTGAGGGTTGGGCACTAAGCCCTGGTTCATGGAATTGGGCAATAAGTCCGTCGTGGACTGGGCATGAAGTCCTGGTCGTAGGATTAGGCAAAAGTCCTGGTGAGTAAAGCTGGGCAAAAGTCTAACCGGATGGGCCGAGTGGCAACCGTCTCCTGAGAGGAGTAGGTGAATGACGCGTTCCCCGGGATGGGAACTTAGGCGTCGGTTCTACCTAGGGTTTCGTAGAAATCCGATGTCAGAACCAATTCGCTAAGGCTAAGATTGTACATGTGTTTGCCTTGTATTTATGTATCTTGTAGGTACCTAAAATTAAAGACAAAGCAGGCAAACAAACACACAACAGGGTTGGAAACCTGGCTGCTAGGCACCCCCATTAACCAGGGTGCCCTAATGAAACAGGCTCCTCCTTCAACACAGGTGCCCTGGATCAAACATTTATCTGCTGCTGCGAGTTCGGCGCGAAGGTAGGCTTTGACCAAGCCTTGTGAGGCACCTCCTTCATCACAAGCTCCCCAGACAAGACTATAAAAGGGGCTTCGACCCCTCAACTCAACACAACAATTCGAAGATCATTCTGAGCCTTCCAAGTGACGACAAAGTGCTAACGACGAAGCTCTGCGACCAAGGAAGCTCCGGGAGGAAATGCGCGACACTTCGAAGTTCCAGATCGGCCGAGTCTTTGACTCTTTTTGTTTGGTTTGATTTACTTTCCGTACTTAATTTCTTTAATATCTTTGATTGTAAATCTTGCACTATAAGACGGGTTTCTCCGCCTTCGGAAAGTCCGGAAAGGAGACCATTAGTGGACAGGTGTTTCCCGTGCTTTAGCCTTGGACGTACTGACCCTGAGGGGTTGGGAACCAAGTAAAAAATCCCGTGTGTAATATGTTGTTTTGTTTTTCGTTATATTTTTCCGTTGCTACTAACTCTGTGTCCAGAATGAACGAACAAAAGTTTACGCAAGTTTTCGAAAAGTTTTTACGGTCGATATTCACCCCCCCCCCTCAATCGATGGCACCGGCCCCCACACACTTAACTAAGGCTAAGATTATCTGTGTTTTGTCTTGCAGGTACCTGGAGTTGGAGGCAAGACAGAAGATCAAACGCAGGGAAAACAGAACGTGGGAGGAGCATCCAGGGCGTCTGTGTTGATACAGGCCCCCCAGGATTCAGGACGCCCTCAAGGGTCAGGCGCCCTACATCCCAGGCGCCTGGGAAGGTCCAGGGCTCCTGGGATGGCAGTTCTATCCCTGTGCGAAGTCCGCGATTGTGGATCAGGTTTTGACCGCCTATGAGGCACCTCAGAGGCCTCTAGGGTGCCCTCGACACTGCTATATAAAGGGGTTCAACCCCTCAACTCAGACAATCAATTTCATCATCTGCTAAGTCATTCTGAGTGAAGAAAAAGCGCTAGAGACAAAGCTCTGCGACCAAGGAGGCTCCAGGAGGAAGTGTGTTGCACTTCGAACTTCCGGATTGGCCGAAACTTCGCTACTGTTTGGTTTCCTTTTATTTACAAGTTGTACTTTATTTATTATCTTTTGCTTGTAAATCAAACTGTATGACGGGTATTCTCTGCCTCCAAAAATTTTGGAAAGGAGACCAATAGTGGACTCACGCCGAGTAGATAGGCCTTGGACGTACTGACCCTGGGGGGTCGGGAACCAAGTAAATAAATCTGGCGTGTACGAGTGTTGTTTGTTTTCATTCTTTATTATTTCCGCTGCGTACTAACTCTTTGACTAGAACGAACGAATGACAAGTTTGCGAAGAAATTACGAGTTGATATTCACCCCCCCTTTATCGACGGCAACGATCCTATAAGTGGTATCAGAGCCTAGAAGCTCTTCACCGGACCAATAGCTGATGGAGCAAAGAAGCTAGGAATCGAGAGGGAGCCAGGGGTGAATCAGGTACATTTTTAATAATGTCAGTATTTAAATTTCATATAATATGTTTTAAGTGAAGGGAGAGAGGACACTATAAAAACCAGTATCATACTCGTAAGATTCGAACACCATCGGCGGCAAAGGAGGTACCAGTGCCAGGAGTCCGTAGGGAAAGCGAGAGGAGGTACGGAAAATTATTTTTCGCAATAATGATTTTCAAATTCTTGCAAAATCACAAAATCTTTCTGGTAATTTAGATAGTTCTCATTTTTCTATTAAATTAAATTATTTGCATGAAAAATTAGAATTACTACATGATAATTTAATTAATGATCTTAAAAAGATAAATATTAATTCGATAATTTCTTCAATTAATGTTGCAATATCAAAAATTAATTGTGAAGTTTTATCACATAAATCTTTAGATATCTCTGATTAGTTTGATAAAACCCTAATTAGTATTCCCGAAGATAATGATGGAACTTTAATTGATAATAATTCAAATAATTTTGAAGATAATCCTAATTATTCTGAAAATAATTGTCAACCCTTAACTATTAATTCTGAAAATAATCATAATAATTTTCAAGATAATTTAGATAATACTCTGGATAATATTGAAGATAATACTCAATACACCCTTGAATATAAAACTTTAATAAATAATCCTAAAAATTATTCTACCTACTATGAAGATGAAGAGAATATAATTCTGAAGATGAAGAAGAATATGATGAAGAGGAATTTAGTAGAATTAAAGCTATGTTTAATAGGACTTATAAGAAATCAAATAAAATAGAAGTATTAAACAAAATTGAAAAATTAAATTCAAAAGAAATACTAGATGAATCAGAAATTATTGAATTAATGGAATTGATGCAACTGGACACAAAATTCTTAACAACTCTAATAAGTTAATTTTAACTCTAATTAATTCGTAACAAATTGTAACTCTAATTAATTTGTAACAATTTTAACTCCAATTAATTCGTAACTATTTCTTCAATTAATCCTTAATAAGTTAAACTTTAATTCTTAATAATTTTAATCCTAATTAATTCTTAATACTTAAACTCTAATTAAGTGTTAATAATTTTAATCCTACTTAATTCATAATCTTAATAATTTTAATCTTAATTAATTCTTAAATAATTAAACCTTAAATAATTATTTTTTTAATGATTTAACCTTAATTAATTCTTAAACTAAGTTAAACCTTAAATAATTTTTAATAACTTCACTTTAATTAATTCTTAACCAATTAATACTTAACAACTTAAAATCATAATTAATTCTTAAATCTTAATTAACAATTCAATCCTTAATTCAATAATTCACGAACAAAATTCCAATTAATTACCTTTAGATATAAAATTAAATAAAATTCTACTCAACTAGAACAATCAATTTAATAACAATAAATATATCAAAGTAGGTTGACATATTCGTGGGTTCACACGGTGTGTATCAAATCAAGAATTTGATACATTATTAGAAACCTCATAAAATATTTTGACTTGATTGACTCATGTATAAATGTAATGTACATGCATCTGCTTATTTTTTTTATAATTATCATGTCATTCATGTTTACTTTTCTGCATAATTTAGAACGGTTAGATAGGGAAAAAGATTGGTTGATACTTGCCTAACCTAGTACTAGGGTGGGCCGAGATGATAGTACGTTAGGGAAGCTTGGCCTAGCTAAGTGGAACTAGCCAAAGCTACCTCGCCACATCCTAGACTAGTTAGACAAGAGTTTTTCGAAGAGTAAATTAAGAGTATTATTTCTTTAAAAGGCTTTGTCTAAGGAAAGGGTCGAAGAAAACAATCATACAGTGACACAGCGGGATTATTTACTTGGTTCCCAACCCCCCAGGGTCAGTACGTCCAAGGCCTATGTACTCGGCGTGAGTCCACTATTGGTCTCCTTTCCCGGAATTTCCGGAGGCGGAGAAAACCTGTCTTACAGTGTACAATTACAAGCAATAATATAGAAAAATTAAGTACGGTAATTAACAAAATGCAAACCAACAAGACAAGGATGAAGCTCGGCCAATCTGGACCTCCGAAGTGCCACGCACCTCCTCCTGGAGCCTCCCGGTCGTAGAGCCTCGTTTCTAGCGTGTTGTCGTCGGTCGGAATGAACAGAACAGTACTTGGAAGTCGTGTCTGAAGCAGAGGGGTCGAAGCCCCTTATATAGGCCTCCTGGGGGCGCCCCGGACGCTGGGGGCGCCCCGGACGCTGGGGGCGCCCCGGAAGACTCGGTCAACTCTTATCCTTGCGCCTACCTCGCCGCGGGTGATAAGAACATTGACCAGGGCGCCCCGGACCTCCAGGGCGCCTTCATGATGGCTTATCTGTGTTTTGGGTTCGAAATTGCACATACAGCTTTGAACCAAGGCGCCCCGGACGCTCAGGGCGCCCTACTTGACACCTGTTCTGCCTGCTTCATCATAACTGCATTTTTACCTTTGGCTCAGGGTGCCCTGGCTGTTCAGGGCGCCCTGGTTGGTGAGGGCACCCTCCTTGATGGGGGCGCCCTGCTTAAAGCTTGCACACTGGTTTCTTTTGCTTGCTTTGTCTCTGGTTCTAGTTACCTGCAAGATACACAAATACAAAGCATATATACATATAATATTGGTCTTAAGGACTTGGTTCTGACTTCGGATTTGCACGAAACCCTAGGTCGAACCGACACGAGTTCCTATCCTCGAGAACTCGCCCTTCACCTACTCCTTTCAGGAGATGGTTGCCACCCAGTCCTTCGGATGGACTTTTGCTTAGCCTTCGATTACTCCGGATCTCGAGACGCCCGTACCCCGACCCGTCTCTACTCCTGTCCTTAGTCATCGCTCAGCTAAGTTGCTCAGTCCCTTGGACCAGGACTCATTACCTAGCAATCCTTCGCCAGGTGCCTAGCAGTCCTTCGCCAGGTCTTCATTCCCTAGCAGCCCTTCGCTAGGTGCCTAGCAGCCCTTCGCTAGGTCTTAGGTTACGATACCTAGCAGCTCTTCGCTAGGTGCCTAGCAGCCCGTCGCTAGGTCTTTAGGTTATGATACCTAGCAGCCCTTCGCTAGGTGCCTAGCAGCCCTTCGCTAGGTCTTTGGTTTATGATACCTAGCAGCCCTTCGCTAGGTGCCCAGCAGCCCTTCGCTGGGACTTAGGGTTTCGATGCCTAGATTAATTAGGACTTTTCCTCAGCTTTGGTTACTTTACTTTTTCTCCCCTTTGTCTATTCATTGTATCACTGACTTAAGTGTATTGTCAAACATTAAAACACTTAAAGAGGAATATCATTGATGCAACTTGCACCAACACTATCTTTTCAAAATCATTTGAAAACATATTTTCAAAACTCATGTTGAAAATCTCTTTGGCTTTTAAAATACGTTTGAAAATACTATATTTCGAAAATCTTTTAACTTTTGGAATATTCATGAAAATAGTTTTTACTTGAATTTGGAAAATTTTCCAAGACACTTAGAAAAATTTTCCTTGTAGTTAACAAGGTTTCCTAGGATTGTATCAGACTGGAAAAGAAACCAAATCATGAAAAGCTATTATTTTTTAAACTGAATACATTGATGAAAAATCCCTAATACACATAGGAACTTTCTTGTGGTCAACAAGTTTCCGAGGACTGTGTCAGACTTAGAGAAATTCAATCTTTTTGGTATAATAATGTTAAAAATACTTAGTTGTTTTTAATATTTTTCTAAACGTGTACTTAATTTTTTTTTAACTAAAAGGGGGAAAGAGTTTTTTTTTAAATTATTTTCTTAAAATCTTAAGCATTTTTCAAAATTGGGAGAAAGGCTTATGTTATATTCGTTTCAAAAATTTTCATTGTTTGTGCAAGTTTTTTTCGTAATTTTTTAATGTGTGACAAAGGGGGAGAGAGGAGCTTAAGTTAGATTTTTTCGATTTCTCCCAAGGATTAAACCTAGCTTTAACCCTTAGACTTAACCTAACTTAAGATATTGTCAAATATCAAAAAGGGGGAGATTATTGGTGCAAGATGCATCAGTGATGTCTTCCTCTAGGGCTTCGATGTTTAACAATATACTTAAGTTAGTAACAATATAGGTTAGACTAGGTAAGGGTTAGTCAAAGTGATCAAGGGTTAAACCAAACAGGACCTTATGTTTGGTAGGGTAAACCCGAGTTTGATCAGGTTGACAAAGGGTTAGCCAAACAGGATCTGATGTTTGGCAGAGTGAACTAGAACCCAGGGTTGGTCAGTTTGACCAAGGGAGTAAACCAAACCGGACTTGAGGTTTGGAGTTATATTTATCTAAAGATTGAGGAAGTCTAGTCAGGATTATGATGACTAGCAAAGAAATGATTCTGATTGAAGAAATCCTGGTGAGCGAAGTCGGGTCCTAGCAAGGGAAGCTAGGTTGAAGAAATCCTAGTGAGTGAAGCTAGGTGGACTAAGTCCTGGTGAGTGAAGTTGGGCACTAAATCCTGGTAAGTGAAGCTAGGTCCTAGCGAGTGAATCAAGGTTGGACTAAGTCTTGATGAGTGAAGTTGGGCACTAAATCCTGGTAAGTGAAGCTGGGACCTAGCGAGTGAAGCTAGGTTGAACTAAGTCCTGGTGAGTGATGCTGGGCACGAAGTCTTGGTCCGTGGGACTGAGCACTAAGTCCTAGTCGGGGATCGAGCAATGGAGTCTTTGCCGAGCGAGGGTTGTCGGACATAAGTAGAGACGGGTCAAGGTTGGACGTCTCGAGATCTGAGTTCTTGGAGGCCGAGCAAAAGTCCAGCCGGAGGTCCCAGTTGGCAAAAACTTTAGTCGAGCGGGGATCGCGAACATCAATAGAGATGGGTCTGGGTCGGGCATCTTAAGATTTGGGTTCACGGAAGCTAAGCAAAAGTCCAACCGGAGGTTCCGGTTGGCAAACGCAATTTCTCCAGTGTGGAGTAGGTGAGGGTGCATTCCCCGGGATAGGGAACATTAGACTTTGGTTCGACCTAGGGTTTCGGGTGAAATACAAAGTCAGGACCACTTAACTAAGGCTAAGATTATCTGTGTTTTGTCTTGTGGTTGTTGTCTTGCAGGTACCTGGAGTTGGAGGCAAGATAGAAGATCAAACGCGGGGAAAACATAACCTAGGAGGAGCATCCAGGGCACCTGTGTTGATACAGGCGCCCCAGGATTCAGGGGGCCCTGGCGCCCTACATCAAAAAGCGCTAGAGATGAAGTTCTGCGACCAAGGAGGCTCCAGGAGGAAGTGTGCTGCATTTCAGACTTCCGGATTGGCCGAAACTTCGCTACTGTTTAGTTTGCTTTTATTTACGAGTTGTACTTTATTTATTATCTTTTGCTTGTAAATCAAACTGTAAGATGGGTATTCTCTACCTCTGAAAAATCCAGAAAGGAGACCAATAGTGGACTCACACCGAGTACATAGGCCTTGGACGTACTGACCCTGGGGGGTCGGGAACCAAGTAAATAAATCCCGTGTGTACAAGTGTTGTTTGTTTTCGTTCTTTATTATTTCCGTTGCGTACTAACTCTTTGACTAGAACGAACGAACGACAAGTTTTCGAAGAAATTACGAGTCGATATTAACCCCGCCCCCTCTATCGACGACAACGATCCTACATAAGTGAGTCATGATTGATCGAACACTTGACAGTCAGAAATCCAAAAAGGAGTTAACAAGGGTATAATTCAAGTGAGTCATAAAGGATCAAACCTTTTGTTGGATCGGGTTGGTCCGGCTAGAGAGGGGTGAATAGACGGCTGGCTAATAAATAAAAGAAATGGAGGAACTCGTCTATTAAAAAAACTTGGTTGCAACTTGGTCGTTGCTTCCAAGACGGTTAAAGCAAAACAAAACTCTCCTTGTGGCGGAGAAGCCTTACAACTGAAGCACACTAGACTTTAGAGAGAATTACAAAAAAAATGAATTGCTTTGAATCTAAATCTCTAAGCCTATTTATAGGTTGAGTGATATAATCTTGATCGTTGATACAAGATTGAGTTGCATCTTGATCGTAGATCTAAGATTATCTCAACCAGATTTTAAACTCTAATTAAAAAGAGATAAATGTCATTATCTCTTTAATCGGCTTGAAAGCTTCGGATGGCAACCGGCTCTCCACACGTGCTTCATCTTTATCTCTTTGCTTCGCTCTCCACGCGTGCTGAGATCAACCAACGGTTCGTCTTTATCCTTTAATCCGATTGCTTCAAAACTTATCAAAGTTTTGACTAAATGGTAGGTGAAGTGTGATCCACGTGTGAAAAAGCTTTAATTAAAAAGCTTTATTAAAAGCTTTAATTAAAAGCTATAATCGGCTTTAATTAAAAGCTTTAATAAAAGCTTTAAATAAAAGCTTTAATAAAAGACGTTGCGCCCGTCTTGATCCAAGTCCAAGTCAAAGGCAACTTGACTGTTCATAAGTAGATCTTCTGGGTGATTTCTGACCAACTGGAATTAGGCTCACCCGAACCCGACTCCAGCCTTTCGCCCCTCGAGCGTCCTTCCTCCCGGCTTCTCGTCCCTCGAACGTCGCGCACGTCCTTCTTGGTCCACCGGCGTACTCTTCCGCAACTTCCGCGTCCCTCGGATTGCACCAAGCCCGTCGGCTCACTTCCCCGCGCAATCCTTCTCGTCCGCTGCGTCTTACGCTCGACTTCCTCCGTACCTAAGTTCCTGCACACTTAGCAGAGGGATTAAAACCAACAGGACCTAACCTAACTTAGTTGATCACATCAAAACCAACCGGGGCACCAACAATCTCCCCCTTTTTGATGTGCATCAACCCAAGTTTAGTTAGGGATAAACAACAAACAATAATAATATTGTAACAGTATTAAGCATAAAAAATTTTGCAATCATGTACATAACCTCCCCCTGAACATAAACTACTCTCCCCCTTTGATCACAGCAAAAATGGGATAAAAAAATAGGGAAGGGAAAATATAGATTTCACTTAATTTTATTATTATTATTAAATTCATACAAATATGAAAATTATCCTAATAAATTCATGATAAGTATGCCAGGTACTCAAAAATATAAAATTAATTTTCTCTAGTAAACTCCGATCAAAATAATTTCTTAAAAACATTTAACAAATGATAAATGACATAAAGAAACAAAATATTGGTCAGTTTTGTTTTTCATAAATACCAGAAAATTAATTCAGTATTGATTTTGGGACCCAAAATAAATTTTCATCTACGGGGTTAATCAAAAACTTTGGAGGAATATAATTTCTAGGAATTTTTTTAAGCTGGCCCCTATGATTTTTAACATACCAATTCAGATTTTCAGGATAAAAATTCTTTTTAATTCTTAAACATGCAATATCATTTTCTAATTTCTCCACTAAATTCTTCAAATTTTCATTTTCTGTTTTCAGTTGGTCGGATAGAACAGATGAGCATACAGTGCCACATCTTTCTTTTAACTCAGAGTTTTCTATCTCCAATTTATTCATTGACTTAAGCATGGATTTTATTACCGAGTAGATTCGAGCAGGTGGAAGTAGACATACCTTACTTACCGGGTCGGTTTCGAAGTTAGGATCTTCCTCTTCATTGCTGCTTTCTCCCGAGGTGCTTTCTTCATCTTCGTCTTGGTGGCTTGCCATCAATGCAAGTCCGACAAACTCTTCGGCTTCCGATTCATCTGACGAGGTCTCGTCTCAGGTGGCTTTTAGTGTCTTTTTCTTCTTTGGCTGGTTCTTGAGTTTAGGGCACTGATCTTTAAGGTGTCCCTCCTCATTGCAGTTGTAGCATCGGACCGTTCATTTTTTCTTTCTCTGCACCTTTTTTGAACGGTTAGTATTAATGTATTTACATAATTTTCTTATCGCTAGTGCTGTTTCTTCATCATCCGCTAAAGATTCTTCATCGAGTTGGATCTTCCTTGTTTTTAGCGCAATATTGTCAGCTTTCCTGTTCTTTTCTACAAAGCGTGATTCGTGAAGTTCCAAAGTAGAAAACAACTCTTCTAAAGTACTTATTTCTAGATTTTTTGAAATATAATATGCATCAATTACCGAGGTCCATTCCGGGGTTCTCGGAAACGCGTTTAGAGCGTACTTTTGAGCATCGCGGTTAGTTACCTTTTCTCTGAGATTTTCGAGGCTTGTGATTAGTTCTTTTACCTTTGCATGTAATCTCGCAACAGATTCTCCGTCTTCCATCCGTAGATTGGTCAGTCGGCTTCGAAGAACATCTCGTCGTGCAAGTTTTGCTTCCGAGGTTCCTTCGTGCAGTTCCAAGTCCCAAAGTTCCTTCGCCGATTCGTACTTACCGATCCGGTTCACATCTTGCTCTGGGAGGACGGTCAGCAGATGAAATTCTGCCTTTCCGTTTGCTATAGCATCAACTTGTTCCTTCTTGTTCCAAGAGTCAGGGTCCTTGATCTTTCCTTCATTATCTTTGGGAGCTGCATAGCCATTTTTCATAATAATTAATAATTCATAATCTGTAGTAAAAAATACCTGCATCTTCCGTTTCCATGCCGCGAACTCCCCCTCAAATTTAGGCGGGTATATTGCTGGTCCAACCATCTTAAAATTTGCTGCAGTTGGCGGTTAGTCCTTCTGCGGCGGCCTGGCTCTGATACCACTTGTTGGATCGGGTTGGTCCGGCTAGAGGGGGGTGAATAGATGGCTGGCTAATAAATAAAAGAAATAGAGGAACTCGTCTATTAAAAAAACTTGGTTGCAACTTGGTCGTTGCTTCCAAGACGGTTAAAGCAAAACAAAACTCTCCTTGTGGCGGAGAAGCCTTACAACTGAAGCACACTAGATGTAAAATACGATAATTCGAAAATCCGGACTAGAAAATTTTTCGAGATTTTTCCGGACAGAGTCTAGGGTTTCCGACCCTACGGGAGGAGCCCAAGGGGCTTTATTGTAAAAATTAAATCTTATCAAAGGTTCCATGAAAGAAAACCTAAAATAAGTTGACTTATATAAATTTCCCTAAAGTTAAGGGGTTAAGTTGATAAAATATTTAATCTTAGGAACTTAAGGTGTATTATATACATTTAGAGGGTTAAATTGCTAAATCCTTTACCCTAAGGATAATGTTTGAATTCTGGAGAATTTAGGGGCTTTTCTGCAAAAAGTCCCACACCTATTAAACCTTCGCTTCCTTCCCAAAACGCCCGTAGACACACGCACACCCGACTCCTGCCCTAGCCGTAGCCGACGCCGCCTCCTCATCTCACGAAGCTTCCTCTCCATGCTTGCCAGATCACGACGCCGACGGCATCAACCATGCGCGATCAAGCTCCGATGCCTCTCACCCCTCCCACTCGCGTTGGGCATGAGCATGAGACATTACCATGGCCTCTTCTCAGTCGTGCCCTCGTATTGTGCCATTCTGATTGGCTCCAGATTTCAGCCATGACCCGCCATCTCTTCTTCCCTGATCCGGTCGACCACCATTCAGGGGTTACCTTCTCCGGCGACTGCGAGGGTTGCTGTGGTCCTCGGGTCTGAGCAAGCGGTTCGTGCCAGCCATCACTGAGGTAAAGTTTGCTTCAATCTTGAGACCTTGGATGTATATGTTGATAGATTAGTCTGGATTAGTAGGGGTTCTATTCGGATTTGGGTTCCCTTGTAGCAACTCTCGGTTTTGGAATCAGCTTCTGATGGATTTTTGAGATGATTTGGCTTTGTTTCAGATTTAGCTTTAGGTTAGCTCTGGTGGAGTTTTGATGTTACCAATTTAATGTTCCTTGGTTCTGATTTCATTGGATTTTGGATGATCTGTTATCCAAATGAATTGGGGGTTGAATTTCCGTATCAGTTTCATAGGGATTATACTATTTGTAACATGATTTTTGGTTCAATAGGGGCTGCTGAATTATCATGATGTGGATTTACTTGGGGTTTCTACTCTTAGTTCTGTTTTGGGACAGGTTCTTGACCAATCCATTTTCAGAGGTTGTGTTAATGCTTGGACTTGGAGTTTGGTGCAGGTTCTTGATCTGGTTGGTAAAGGCTGATCATTCTATAGGTGAATTGTTTCCTCTGCCTTTCTTGTTGCTTCTGGTTAGTTCTGATTTGGGTTTAGGGCTGATGTTGGTTTCTTTATTTGTTCTGTGACTTCCATCACCATGAGTTGTTGATTTTGGAATTGATCTAGTGTTGAATTTGTCACAGCTTTAAGTTGTGTTTCGTGTTATGTCGAGACTGGAATCTGCTATGTGTTTGCTTGGTGTTCCTTGATAGTATGGTGGAAGTCAATACTAGTAGTAGGGTTTGATTTGATTTGGTTGAGGATTAAGATCAGATTAGTTCTTGGTTGTGCACGTGATGCCATGAATCACTCCTTGTTAGTTGTGAGTTTTGATGAGGTTGGTTTATCTCGAGGAATTGTTCTCATGTGATCGGAGTTGAGTGGATTTGCCTCCGTTAGAGAAATCCATGTCGGATTTGGTAATCACTCATGGGTTAGATCGGGATAAAATATAACTTGAGTCAGGATTCAACCTACACAGAAACTAATCACTAATTAGGGTTAATTAGTGACAATCACCTTTAGGATGGTGATAATTGGGTTTGTATCATGTTTAGCTAGTTATCATTTGTTATAGTAGCTAAAAACTATGTCTTTGCTACAGGACACTGACTTACTTTTGGACTTTTGGATGGGAGGTTCTTATTTGATAAGGACTACTTCTACTCGTTGGAGGCGGGTACCCCTTGACTTATCTTGTTGATATTGTCATATTGCTATGCATGGTCTGTTATGGATAACAGTAAGCTTATATGCTATATCTGCCTTAGTATACCTGTATTTGATACATGTTACTTGTCTTTGAGGTTATTTCCCGTTTAGATTCATACAGTTTTGATAGTTGCCATGTATATATTTATTTGTGCATAGATGTAGAGATATGTTTTCTCTTGCATTGTGACATTGATAGATCACTGGCTTACTTTTTCAGTATACCTAGTAGGTTACTTGTATCCCATGATTTGGAATTCAGACCTATACCTAGCACACTGAGGTGTTAGTTGAGGACTTGGTGGGTGTTATATGGGTTTGGGTCATGCACTATCCTTGCATTATTGCATGCTGACGATCATCGGCTCCTATGTAGTCTGAGCCCGTTGTCAGTTACATGAGGATATGCGCACACATCCACTCAGGGGTAGTGGCTGCTATAGAGTGTGTGCATTTGCCCTGTATTGCTCCGCACGGTCACTATTTGGAGGGTGGTTCCGGTGCGTGGTAGCAGCCAGAGATCCCTTCTCGTCCTGAGACACGAGAAGATGAGAGCTAGACTCCCCCATTGCTTGGGGTAGGAGAGAGACCTCCGCCAGCATCCTGTCCACTCGGTCACTCAGGAGCAGTGATAGCAGAGTGCGTACAGTTGTCATAGCTCTACCCTTTCGGACGTTCATTTATGACAGGTGGACGATGATCTGATTGGTATCAGGGGTGACACATGTCATTGCACCATGTGCATATTTTGCATCGTGCATTGTTTGCTGCATTTGATTTCTGCACTTGATTGACATGCATATACTGGATACCTGTTTATCTTGGATTGTATGTTATACTTATTCCATAGGGCTTTGTTTCACCCTTTGCAGGATAGATGGACTCAGGTATGTACCTGTATTTAGTATCTTCAGTATACCCTTTACGATTGTTTATATGAGACTGTATTAGCATAGACCCGTATTGTTATTGTAACACACTATGTATATCTGCTGGGTATCCGCTGAGCTTATGGACTCACACCGTTGCCATATACTTTTATTTTCAGGTTGAAATACTTGGAGTCGCCAGAAGAGCCCAGCAGCCAGTCCCTACCCATCGCAACCGCAGGATTTCGTTTTATACTTTGTAGTGCATTGTTTTATATTCCTTTTAGTGATTTGTATATGTCATAGTGTCGTGTGCCCTAAAGGGCTTTTGTGTATTGGTTGTTTCGTTGTAAGTCGGACCGGTCCGCAGTCAGGTATGATTTACTTTGTGTTATGGTTATATTATGTCTGGATTTTGAGGCCTGAGGCCAAATATATATATTGTGTGTGATTTAGATATTATATGTATGTGTAAATTGTCCGCCGGACAGGGGAGGTGCTGTCCGATTTTATATTGGGTCAGCGGCTCCAGGGTTTCGGGGCGTGACACTAGACTTTAGAGAGAATTACAAAAAAAATAAATTGCTTTGAATCTAAATCTCTAAGCCTATTTATAGGTTGAGTGATATGATCTTGATCGTTGATACAAGATTGAGTTGCATCTTGATCGTAGATCTAAGATTATCTCAACCAGATTTTAAACTCTAATTAAAAAGAGATAAATGTCATTATCTCTTTAATCGGCTTGAAAGCTTCGGATGGCAACCGGCTCTCCACGCGTGCTTCATCTTTATCTCTTTGCTTCGCTCTCCACGCGTGCTGAGATCAATCAACAGTTCGTCTTTATCCTTTAATCCGATTGCTTCAAAACT
Organism: Boesenbergia rotunda; assembly: GCA_024364735.1. Taxonomy (NCBI): domain Eukaryota; kingdom Viridiplantae; phylum Streptophyta; class Magnoliopsida; order Zingiberales; family Zingiberaceae; genus Boesenbergia; species Boesenbergia rotunda. The sequence continues at coordinate 560,337 of JAGFNQ010002314.1, read as the reverse complement.
TATCAAAGTTTTGACTAAATGGTAGGTGAAATGTGATTCACGTGTGAAAAAGCTTTAATTAAAAGCTATAATCGGCTTTAATTAAAAGTTTTAAATAAAAGCTTTAATAAAAGACGTTGTGCCCGTCTTGATCCAAGTCCAAGTCAAAGGCAACTTGATTGTTCATAAGTAGATCTTCTGGGTGATTTCTGACCAACTGGAATTAGGCTCACCCGAACCCGTGTCACGCCCCGAGACCCCGGAGTCGCTGATCCAATAGAGAATCAGACAGCACCTCCCCTGTCCAACGGACAATTTACATAAACACACAGATACAAATAACACAACCACGCAATTAAATGGCCTCAGGCCTCAAATCCATGCAGAAACAACATATATATGACTATAACTGTCGCAAAACCAAAGTACGAACTCACCTGAGCTGCCAGGGGGCAGGAACAAAGCCAAAACCCCACGAAGTCCAACATAGGACTCAGAAGTACAATATCATCGAATAAAACATGAATACATGTCCAAAACATGGCAACGGAAGCAAAGTATATACTACAGGGTCTATAACCGAAAAACAACATAAGATAAACCAAAACGGAGCTCCTCTCGAGCTGGGGACTGGCGGCTAGGGCTCTCCTGGCAAACATCAACCTGAAATTAAGAAAAAATAACCAACGGTGTGAGTCCAAAAGAACTCTGCGGATACCCAGAATAGATATGCATAGAAAGTTATACTAACAATAAGAGTTCCGCTAATACAGTCTCATATCAACAATAGGGAAAGACTAGTACTGAAAATACTGAGGTAGATACATACCAGAATCCATCTAACCTGAAAAGAGGGTAAGAAATACCAATGGAACACCACTAGACATATAAGCTCAGATAACAAGTCTCCAGTATATGCATGTCAAACAAGTGCAGAAATCAAGTGCAGCAAACAATGCACGATGCAAAATATGCACATGGTGCAATGACATGTGTCACCCCTGACACCAGTCAGATCATCGTACACCTGTCATAGGTGACGTCTGAGAGGGTAGAGCTATGACAACTGTACGCACCCTGCCATCACTGCTCCTGAGTGACCGGGTGGACAGGATGCTGGTGGAGACTCCGCTCCTACCCCAAGCAATGGGGGAGTCAAGCTCTCATCTCCTCGTGGCTTAGTACGAGAAGGGATTCCTGGCTGCTACCATGCCCGGGCTCACCCTCCAAATAGTGGCCGAACGGAGCAATACAGGGTAAATGCGCACATCCTACGGTATCCACTAACTCATGAGTGGTCGTATGCGCATATCATGTACCGGAAGACGATAGGCTCAACCACAAGGGAGTCGCTGATCGCCGGCATGCAACAGTACAGAGATGGTGTATGATATATACACATACCTCCCTCACCCAGTCCCCAGTATACTAAGTCTCAGTCTGAATCCTATAACAGGAAATACAGATAACCTACAAGGTATACTGGCCGGAAACTCCTGATCCCTCGATGTCAAATGTAAGAGATACATCCTGATATCTAAGCATACATATAGATATGACAATACCTGAGACTGTATGGAACTAACAGCATAATAACTCAGGGATAGACAACAAGTATCCAGAACAAGCATACTAAGCAAGGATAGCGTATAAACTTACTGCTATCTATAACAGTCTATGCATAACAATATGACAATATCAACAAGATAAGTCAAGGGGTACCCGCCTCCAAGTAAGTGAAGTCCGTATCAATCGAGACAGAACCACCCGTCAAAATAAGTAGCAATAAATCCGATCAAGCTCCTGTATCAAGGATGTAATTAATTAGCTATTACACAAATAACAACTAGCTAATTAATCCCTAATCCGTTTTAGGGTTAACCTAATCCATTTCCTTTCCCTTTAATTACCTCTAATTAAATTAAAGGTTCCTACTTACTCTTCATAATTCAGATCTAGGATTATGTTTACATTAGGTTTAATCCTAAACTTCAATCCAAACAAGTTTTCAAAGGGATTACTCTAGTACATAACATCCCACATCTCCTTACCTCAATTCACAGCCTTCACAACAATCAAAGTTGAGGAAAATAGATCCCACGGCCATCGCAACCAAATCCCAGAAGGCAAATTGCCACAGAATTCAAATCCCTACCAAACACCATCAAATCCTAAGTTGCAACACAGTTCATCATTTAAAACAACATACTACCTCTTCTACTCTAGTATCAGGACAGATTAATCAAAACGCAACTTGATTTCATCCCTACCTCAGGCACCAAGTCGCATCTTGCCGAAAACTTTCTGCTAACACCAGCAAAAACAGGATCTGTAGCCTCGCTTAGCCCTAGATTCAAGATCTCAACTCCTGCAAATCCCAACTCCCCAGAACCTCAAGAACTGCTGCGATCAAAGGGAAAAGTGGTTGTTAAGATCGCCCGAGATGGAACGGCCACCAGCAGATTGGATCAACTCAATCCAAAGGTATCCTCTATGCGAGAATAGAAGAGATCAAGTGCTTACCTCAAGTAGATCCCCGTTTCCTAGCCCTAATGCCGGCGACCCTCCGCTCAACAACTTCCAGACGACGCAGCTCCCGATTAGGGCACGATGAAGGGAGCACAACCCCGATTGTGCAAAGAGAAGGGTTAGGGTGTGCGACCGGCTGGAGAGAGAGGGGAAGAGAAAAGAGGAAGACGATGAAGAAGGGGGGGCGGCGTCTTCAGCTGTGGCAAGGCAAGAGTGAAGAGGATTGGGCTTGAGCTGTGATCGGCCGAATAGGTTAAGGTATATAAGTTGGTCCTTTTACACTTTAGTCCAACCAATTTCCTTCTAATTGCAAGATCACCCCTAGGGTTTAAAGTTAGGTACTCATTAACCCTTATAACCATTTGTTTTAATTACAATTTAGTCCCTAAATTTGTGTCCAAGGACTCAGAAGCCCCGGAACCTATCCGGTAATCCTCCGAAAATTACCGGGACCTAGTCAAACGCGTCGGATTTAACAACCCGACTCCAGCCTTTCGCCCCTCGAGCGTCCTTCCTCCCGGCTTCTCGTCCCTCGAACGTCGCGCACGTCCTTCTTGGTCCACCGGCGTACTCTTCCGCAACTTCCGCGTCCCTCGGATTGCACCAAGCTCGTCGGCTCACTTCCCCGCACAATCCTTCTCGTCCGCTGCGTCTTACGCTCGACTTCCTCCGTACCTAAGTTCCTGCACACTTAGCAGAGGGATTAAAACCAACAGGACCTAACCTAACTTAGTTGATCACATCAAAACCAACCGGGGCACCAACACCTATGACATGAAAAATGAAGTCCAAGTTGATCATGGAAGATAGAATATTTGACAAAAAGGAAAATCTAAATAGATCAAGGGGAACGAGAGTTTGACAATTATAAAGTTTTGATAGGTTAAGGTTGATCAGATATTAGGCAACGATAAAGTCCTGACAGGTCAAGGTTGACCGGATGTTAGGTATAATGGTGATGTCCTGAAAATCAAGGTTGACTAGATGTCTAACAAAGGAAGTCCCGATAGATAAAGGTTGATTGGAGGTCAAGCAAAGAAAGTTCTTGTAGATTGAGGTCAACTGAATATTAGGCAAAGTGAGAATTTAGCTTTGATAAGACTTAAACAGAGGTGTCAATCAATTGGTCTGAACTAGAAATCAATTGATAAACCCATAAACCATGAGTTTGAGGTTTGAGGGGGTCTAAAGGGATTTACAGTATATCAATCGACTATTAGGTATAAGCAATCAACTGATGACATGATTATAGCGAATAGAAAGTTTTGAACTCGCTTGCGACACACGATTGATGCAACAATAGTCGATTACTAAGAGCAGTCAATTGTTGCAGGCAATGCTAAATTGGAAGAGTCGTTCTGCAAGTTCAATGTTCTAATTTTGGAATAAGTATCGACTCATGGTGACAAACAATCAATTGTTAAGAGATTTTTAGCCTCGACCTGAAGCCTATAAAGAAGGGCTCATGGATAATTTTGGATGTCGATTTTTAGAGGTTTTGAGGAGAAGTGCTACTGTATTCCTACCTTTAGGAGGCATTTTAAAGCAATCACAACACGAGCAAATCAAAGGTTTCTTGTGTAAATTATTTATTTATATTGTATTTGTCACGCCCCGAGATCAATGAAACTGCTGATCTAATATAAAATCGGATAGCATCTCCCCTGTCCGATGGACAATTTACACATATATACATCACACACAATTATAAAATGGCCTCAGATCTCAAAATAGATATATATAATATAAAAACAATGATATCACAATGCGGAATATCATAAAAACTCACCTGAGCTGCCTCCAATGCAGGCACGCAGCAAAACCACATCACAAAAGTCCAACACAAGACTCAAAAATATAATACCGTAAAAATAAATCCAATACAAGCCCACGTTATCGCAATGAATACAAAATAAGACTGCTATAACAAGAAAACCAAATAAGCGAAAGCACCCATCCTATAGAGTCGTAGGAACCCGGGACTGGCAACTAGCTCCTCTAGCGGACTATCAACCTAAAAATAAAAATATTGGTGAGTCCAAGTGGACTCCATGGATATATAGAAAGATATGCATGACTTAACAAAAATAGCTGGAATAGCTATACAGAAACAACAGGATACAGTCTCAGTAGGAAAATCAGAATATGCATAACTGAAAGTAACAATTGACTGTATATACCAGAAATCAGTCTATCATGACCATAAAAGACTCGTACCAACACGAGCAAGTGCAAGGCCATCAAACCACACATAAGTATATCATGTACGTGCATATCAAACAAGTGCAGCAAATAAATACAGCAATCACAATCACAATCAAAATGCACAATGCATCATATGCACATGATGTAATCACATGGTCACCCCTGAGGCCGGTCAAGCCACTGAGACATGCGATAATGTGTCGGCCGAGTGGCTAAGGCTGTGACACTGTACGCACTCTACCATCACTACTCCTGAGTGATCGAGTGGTCAAGATGCTGGCAGGGGACCACCCCCTACCCCATGTATATATGAGGGAGCGTCGCTCTCATCTTCTCTGGACTATGGAAAGAGAGAGATCCCTGCCTACTACCACGCTCCGAAACCACTACCCATGAGCGGTCGAGCGGAGCAGTATAGAGCAAATGCACACACCCAACGATATCCACTAACTCATGAGTGGTCGTGTGTGCATATCATGTACCGAAAGACGATAGGCTCAACCATAAGGGAGTCGCTGATCATCGACATGCAACAGTGTAGGGATGGTGCATGACTTTAAACACATGCAACCCCTCCCGGTCATCATACATAACACAACCTATCATGCACAGGTCGATCACAGGTATAATAACCTAACCATCATGCATCTAGGTACACATGAAAGTAATAACAGAATTCAAATCAATGCAGATATCAAATGACATGCCGCCATAACCCAATCACTCTATATCTAGACACATATGTAAGTATGACTAGACACAATCGATACAACCATATAATGGTCTGCTATTCTATATCTACATACTCATGTCATACCAATGCTATACAAAATCAGATAACAAATAAACGAGACTGTATAGAAAGAAATTTAGATCATATCCAAGGTCAAGCATAAGTATCAAGCAGGATAACAAAATGGTAGCAGATAAAGGTAAATATTAGCCTATTGCATAAACATCAAATAGTCATGCATATAAGATAAATTGGAACTACAGAGTACAAGCAAGAAGTACCCGCCTCATAAGTAAGATGCTCGTATCAGGAAAGAACCTCTCATCCGATACTGCGCAAAAATAAGTCCAATCAATACCCTATATCAAAGGACATATTTAATAGCTATTACAAAATAGAATAGCAACTAGCTAGAAAATCCCTAAACCATATTAGGGTTTACCTAATCATTCTCTTTCCATTTAATTACTTCTAATTAAATGGAAGATTCCTAATTACCCAACGTAATTAAGATCAGATTCATTTTAGGCTAACTTCAAATTCAAAATTGTTAAGTTTAGGTTATGAGATTTAAATCTCAAATTAAGCTTAACCTCAACTCTATCACAAGCTCCCAATAATAAGCTAACAACCTAATCCAAAACAAATCAAATTCAATTCAGAACATTACCCTTCCAAAACAAGACAGATCCGCCACCTTGGGGATTTAACTAATTCAAATCCAACAAGAAATACTCCTACAAAATAGCAAAGAGACCAAACTTCCATCCAAGGTCAACATCAAAACACAACTCTCATCATATTCAAACAATCACAAGATTTAAACATCAAGCTAATACCAAATCTAAACAGGATTGCCACCAAGATCCAACATTACAATAACATGATTAAAAGCTCGGACAACATAGTACCCTATTTGCAATTGAGCGCATCTGTGAACAAGATTAGCATCCAAGTGAGGCAAACCATCATCCCAATTATAATCTATAATCCAAATGAATAAAACTTAGAACTCAAAACTAAACTCCAACTAATTCAAAATACCTCTAACATACGGTAGCAACTCCTACAATTTCGGAAAAAAACATATCCAAAAATAAAGTTAACCACATGATCACCATTCTATACAAACTATAGCCTCAATTACCTCACAATTCCTTCACATGTTAAACATAGCACTAAGAATTTATTAACTCTAATCCATACTCAAATTCTGATTAATCCCTCTAATCCAATTAACTGATCCAAACAAATCCCATATGGTATCCCACGGTAAAGGGCACCACAAGATCAAAAGGACCAAGCTAATGCCTAATCCAAACCAAAACAACCTCATGAACAACTCTCATTTACAGTAGAGACAGAACCATATAAAATTAAACTTCATCCATTCAAGAACCAACCGCCATTACGAACCATACCAGGGGCAACTTCGATCACAAGGAAGCACAGGACAAGATATGAAACTTTACAAGACCTTACGGCAATAGACCAAAAACCCAAACACAGCAGATCATCCCAAAATCAAAAACACAGATCCAAAACTCATAGAAATGAACATGAACAGAAGAACTAAAACCACAATCCCAATTCAAAATCTGATCCAAATCCAATCAGATATACTCTAGAACAGCACATATACAGACACTAATTGAAATTCCATCAGAATCAAACCATTCGACGCAATCCAAGATCTATACAATATATAAACCTTACCTAAGTACACATTGGATTTGTAGTCGCTGCAACCCCTCAGCCCCTTGTACTCCACTGCTCGGATCTCTCCTTCCTCGCTGATGTTCAACAACAAACCAGGTCTGTGATCAGAGAGGACAGTGAGGACCGGCGAACTCGTAAGGGGTCTACATGGCTATGAGAGAACAAAGATAGATCTCTGAGGAAGAGAGGCTAACGTACCCTAGATCGCCAGAGCTCATCTGGAATGGACTACGTCGGCGAGCAGAGAGGCAAAGGTGGTCATCGGCTTTGATCGCAACAAGAAAGAGGGAAAAGAAATGGGCGTCAGGTGACGGGCGATCGAAGAGAAATGGGTTGGGGAAGAAGAGGAGATCGGCCTCGGCTTGTTGGATCACGCGAAGGAGGAGGAGGAGGACGTTGTCATCGGGTGGTGGCTCGGTTTCGGGCTAGGTCAGCGAGATGAGGGGAAAGGTGAGGAAATAAGTGAAAGGGAATTTTGCAAAAAGCCCCCACGAATCCTTTAAAATCCCGTAGCCACCCTTACATACTAGGAAATCTTGTTTTAGGCCCTTGCACATTTCCGTTTTAATCCATTTGAATCTCGAAACTTCGCCTAAGATCCCAGAAACCCTAGGACCTTTCCCGCAAAATTTTCCAGTGCGAGATAAATGTGTCGGATTTAACAGTATTCATTTTAATCTTTATATTTGTTTGTAAGAAAAGTCTTGTAAAAAATTTCTTCGTCTCCAAAAAGTTTTCGAGAAGGAGAAAATATAGTGGTGATACCGCTAGGATGCTAAGCTACAAGTGGGAATCAAGGTTTACAAACCATGTAAATCGAGATATTTCTATGCTTGTGTTATTTTATTTATATTTTTGTTTCCACTACATATTAATCTTGCATAGATAAGCATAATGAATGACAAATCGAGAATTGTTATTCACCCCTCCCTCTAGAGATGTCAAATATCTCGATAAAATTAAGAGATTTTTAATACACTCACATGGATATGAAATATGATTTTATAACAATATTTTTTTATAAATAATTTGTTCATAATTTACAAATGTAATTTTCAAATATTTATAAAACCACACTTAATTTTCTAAAATCGAGAATTTACTTAGATTTATTTTGCCCCTAAAAATTTCTTTATTTACTTATTTTTTTCAAATAATGTGTAAAATAATATCGCAGATGGTTGAGAATTGCAGCTTTTCTTCTCGGAAGAACAGACAACGAGATCAAGAATGTTTGGAATATGCACTTGAAGAAGAGATTATGGTCCGAAGGCGAAGAAATAGGGTCTAGTATCTAAGGACTCGCATGTCTTAACTCTGTAGAAGAATGATAATGATAATGAGGAAAGCAAGAATGAAGACTTAGTTGATGGCACCATTGCGATAAGTTCGCCTACCTTGGATGTTTCTCCATGCTCCAGCTCATCAAACCTCTTTGCAATGGATCGAGTTGATATGATGGTGGCCTCAACATACGGAAGGCGATATATCACATGATAGTTGGAGGAGCTAGAGAGGGAGCTCGATCGGTCTATGTGGAATGACCGAGAGGAATGACAAAGATGACAAGACGAGAGCGGAAGAATCCGAACAAATATCTTGGTACGATCCATTACTAACAAATAACTTTGATATATATCGAGGAACTCATCTCTTTAAGATGGTAAAGAAAATAAAAAGATATAGGAAGTTAATTAATTTTTTAGGGAGAAATAATTAACTTTTTTGTATCTTTATTATTTCTTCAAGTAAAATAGCTCATTAGAGTGTTTTAAGTAAATCACAAAGAAGTTCAAAAAAGAAACTTATGGATAACTCTACCTCCTATTGATATGGTGAATTGAACGCCACTAATTTTAGTTCAAGAAATGTAAATGACTACGATATTTGCTCAAATTCTTATTTGGGTTTGTGTTTATCAATATTATATAGTGGTGTGATTTTATATATATATATATATATATATATATATAATTGATATATTACGCATCTGTTCGTTACGTGTCTGTGTACGCTCGGGGCACCTGGATTGAATCCAAATGCCTAGATGTAAGATTTTTTTTTATTTATTTTTATTTTTTGGGGGATATATTATATATATTTAAGGTTTAAAATTTTAGAATTTAGGATTATAGTGGGTTTAAGCTAATAAGATTGTTCCTTTGGGGTTCAGGCTTCCCTCTTGGGTTTTAGTATTCAAGATAAAAAAAATTTAGATATTCACAAGGTATATTATATGTATTTAGGGTTTAAAATTTTAAAATTTACTAGTTGAATTATAGTTAATTTAAAGCTAATAAAATTTTTTTTTAGAGTTTTCGTTTTTTGATTATAGTATTCAAGATAAAAAAAATTTAGATACTAATGAAATATATTATATATATTTATAATTTAAGATTTAAGAAAATATTAATTAAAAAAAAAGTGATGTCAAATAAAAATCTCACACGAGGCACTTGGATCAGGCACCTCGTGCACAATGTCACTCACAGGCATGCAAAAAATATAACACAAGAAATCACGTATATATCCATAACTAAAGGTGCCCATTTTACTACCCATTCTACTTCTACTTCCGATTATCTATAATTTTTTTTCTCTTCTATTTATTTCTTTGTGTCCGACTATATCCATTTCTGAAATTAGCAACTATTGTATAATCTAACACCATGCCACTATTCCAATTATAGGAATTGAGATGTTAAAAATATAATTGTTATATGCATTGAATGTATCCATTTTGGAATGTATCCAATTGAATGTATCCATTTCTACGCACAATCTTTGTAATTCCTCTAAAGTTGACATGTCTCATATGCATTTAATAAATTTGTTAGTTTAAAGGAAAATATTAATGCTTTCGGTTTATGAGTTTTGTGATGGGGCTATATTTTCTATAAAAAAATATGTATATTTTAACGGTCATCAATTATGAGAATTCAAGACTGAAATATTATTTCAGTTCACTTGTATGTTTATTTGTTTTAGAATTTATAAAATTTATATTTGAGCATTTTTTTTATAACTTCTATTCTTTTGATTCTACAATTTATAGGAAACTTGCTCAAGGTTGAAATATTATTTTAGTTCACTTTTATGCTATGTGTTTTAGAATTCATGAAATATGGATATGAGCATTGATCCGGTCGGGTAAATTTTTAGAGCTGATTAGGAGCCCGGTCGGATTAGGTCTGGATAAGACGAAGTGGGTCGGGCTCAATATCAGATTAGTGCGCTAGATACTGATCTGGCTAAGAGGATCAGGATTCGAAGCAACTCGAGACAGGACTCAATCAGTGGCACCCGAGCAGACGTTCCCGGCCGAGAACTTTAGCGGTCGGGGATCATCGGTCGGGAAAGTTTAGTCGGGATAGAACAAAAGCGTTTTGTCGGATCTCTTCATGAGTGTTCGGTAAGCAATAGGTCTCCCAGGCGGGGTCTCCCGGCCAGATAGCCGACCCAGAGTGACAGGGTGGTCGACCCAGGGTGGCCGACCCAGAGTGACAGGGTGGTTGACCCAGAGTGACAGGGTGGTTGACCCAGAGTGACAGGGTGGCCGACCCAGAGTGGCCGACCCAGAGTGACAGGGTGACCGACCCATGGTGACCGACCCAGAGTGACAGGGTGGCCGACCCAGAGTGACAGGGTGGCCGACCCAGGTGACAGGATGGCGACCCAGAGTGACAGGGTGGTGACCAGGGTGGCCGACCCAGAGTGACATGGTGGCCGACCCAGAGTGACAGAGTGGCCGACCCAGCGTGGTAAGGTGGTCATCCCAGAGTGGGCGACCTAGAGTGACAGAGTGGCCGACCCAGAGTGACAGGTGGCCGACCCAGGGTAGCCAACCCAGAGTGACAGGGTGGTCGACCCAGGGTAGCCGACCCAGAGTGACAGGGTGGCCGACCCAGAGTGACAGGGTGGCAGACCCAGAGTGATAGAGTGGCCGACCCAGGGTGGCCGACCCAGAGTGACAGGGTGGCCGACCCAGGGTGGCCGACCCAGGGTGGCCGACCCAGAGTGACAGGGTGGCCGACCCAGAGTGACAGGATGGCCGACCCAGGGTGGCCGACCCAGAGTGACAGGGTGGCCGACCCAGAGTGGAGGACCCAGAGTGACAGGGTGGGCGACCCAGGGTGGGCGACCCAGAGTGACAGGGTGGCCGACCCAGAGTGGCCAACCCAGGGTGGCCGACCCAGGGTGACATACCCAGGATGGCCGACCCAGGGTGACAGACCCAAGGTGCCCGACCTAGAGTGAGTGAAGGGTCGCAGCAGCAGTAAAGATCATCCGAATCTCCCCATTGTCAGAAGAGGATTTTTGACATAATCATGACCTGACAGAGCCGCCAACAATAATGGGGTCAGAGGGGGCAACCTAGACAGACTGTCAGGCGGCTGTGGTAGTCTCACAGAGCTGCTAAGGCTGCCATTAGTTCAGTCTGCCAACTGACCATTTCTTAATGAGACATGACAGTTTTGACAAGGCAGAGAGCTTTCCTTCCCCCTATATAAACCCCCCTTGGGGCTCCAAAGAGGGGATTGCTGCCATTTTGCAACCTCAACTCTCCTTTGAGCGCCCCACTTTGGTCCGAGCCGAGTGACTTGAGCCTGACCCCTATTCGAGCCGAGTCCGACCCCCCGTGTTATAGCAGACCGGGTCGTCTTGGTCAAACCGAGTCATCCGAGTGAGAACTGGTCTTCTGTAACGCCCGCTTTTTTTTTCTTTTCATAAAGCGGCGTTACGTTAACATACTTAGGGCATGTAGACATCATAAGGCAGCGGGATAACTTTAAGACTTACACATACATGCCCTACTACCATTCCTAACATAATGACATGGGAACTTGGCATATTAACTTCGTACTTAGCATCATATCATACTTAGCATCATGTCATAGAGTTCCATAAGTCACCATTCAAGCATATAAGTAGTAAAGGTAAAGTTCTAGCATAAAACAAGTAAACATATTGTTTTCTTGGCCAAGTCAATACCACACACATGCATTCTTGCCCTCCTGCTGCTTCCTTAAAGTCCCTTTGCGTGATATGCGGTATAAGGAAATAAGACTATAAGCACACAGGCTTAGTAAGACTCTTTCCTACTCACTAAAACCATTCATCACTTAATCATAAGCACATGAAACATAAACATAGCTTTATGCTTAAACATAAATATAAATAAACTCACATGGCATGATACATGACATAACATGAGCATAATTAGAATTTACATGGCATGATACATGGCATAAACATGAACATAATTCAACTTAGCATGGCATAATACATGACATAGACATAAACATAATTCAATTTAGCATGGCATAATACATGACATAGACGTAAACATAATTCAACTTAGCATGGCATAATACATGACATAGACATAAACATAAACTAAACATTCTTACTTGACGTGATACATGTCATAAACATAAACATAAACTAAACATTCTTACTTGACGTGATACATGGCATAAACATAAACATAAAGCATGAACTAACCGGTATGGCATAAACACAAGCATGCTTTCTATCATATCATATGGGCATCTTCTTATCATAGCCCTAAGCATAAATCTTTTACTATCATGCATATTTCTTGACATGAGACATAAGTATAAGACATTACTATCATGGCATAATGCAATACATGAATGCATGAGTCTAATGCATATACATAAGGATGCTTAACTTTTAAAACATACTTTTAAATACTTAAACATCATCATAACATCATTGGGGGTCCCCGGCTTGTATCACATACATACATCATAAGCGCGCATCCCTAAGTAAATACGAGGTAGCGAGCCCCGACCTACTAGGGTAAGGACAGCATAGTCGGTAGTCCCAGAACCGGGGCGTTCTTAAGGTGCCCATCCCTGTTGCACAGCTTCGGTAGTGCCAGAACCGTGGACAGCATAGTCGGTAGTCCAGAACTGGGGCGTTCTTAAGGTGCCCATCCCTTGGACCCATACTTCGGTCCGGTACAAGCCCATTCATAAAGTAAAATACTTTACATGCTTTATCATTCATAAAACATGGCATACATCTTCATTCATAAACATTGCATGCATCTTCATTCATAATCATGGCATGCATCTTCATTCATAAACATGGCATGTGTAACGACCCGGCCCGTCTACCGGCCCATTTACCTGCCCATTTACCGGTCTCACGACCGTCGTACCGTCGTACCGTCAACCATCGACCGTGTCGTCATTCATAACATGGCATGCATCTTTATTCATAAAACATAGCATGCACTTTCATTCATAAACATAACATGCATCTTCATTATAATCATAACATGCATCTTCATTCATAGAACATGGCCTACTTACATAAACATCATTCTTATTCCTAGTGCTTGCATAATCATGGCATATAAGGTAAGCATTGCATTATATTCATTGAACATGACATGCTTGCATAGACATTTATCCTAATCCATAGAACTTGCATGATCATGATGCATAAGGTAAACATTGCATTTCATACATAAGCATGGTATCTATCTCAAGCATGCATGGGTAGGACTTCCATAAACATACTACCTACCATTCAAGTACATGGCATAGGACATAAGACATTCATAAATAAATCCTATTAAGCATGGCATCCAATCATAAACATACAAACATGAAACATGGTGCTTAGAGTTAGGGTTATGGGTAGCTTAATTTCTACCACATGCTTGAACCTTTATATATACTTCATAATAAACCATAAACCATCATTCTTCAAACCCTAACTCCATCCAAACCCTAAATTCCTTGTTTGGCCGAAACCTATAGGGAAGGGTTCCATCATTCAATTAACATGTAAGATTGCATAAAGTAAAGAAACAATCATACATTACTCATAAGACCATGGGGAGCCATTAGGGCTCATGATTAGGGTTATCCCTAACCTTTAGCCCTCCTTCCTTGGGCTGGCCGAAACCCTACAAGGCCATGGGGGCATGAAAAAATTCCATAAAAACCCCAATAAACATTAAACACCAACCATACCCTACCATAGAGCCATTAGGACCCTTGCTTGAGGGTAGTCCTAACCTTTTTGCCCTAGACTCTTCTTGGCCGAAACTTACAAGGGTCACAAGACCTTGAGAAAATTCACCCAATTCACTTTAAACCTCCTTTTGAATCATGGGGATACCCAAAGTACATACTTGAAAGGTTAGGCCCAATCCTAACCAAAGAGTCATGGTGAGAGTCCCAAACCCTAAGGGGTCTTTAGGGTACTCCAAAAATTCCCCAAAAATTATATTTATTCCATATTCATCATGATAACACATTAGAAAACATGATTTAGATTTTTAGCATCATTATGGATCCAAAACCCATGGTGGCCGAATATGATAGGGGTCCAAGGCATAGTTTCCTCAACATCAAACTCAAAACCAACTTTATATTATGCTAAAAATCCCAAAGGAACTATTATACCACAGGTGAGGGAGTCTTACCTTGGTTGATCTTGATTATAAACCTTAGATTTGAGAGAAGGATGGAGATCTTGTTGCCTCTTGACCACCCCTAGCCTTTGTATCCTTGTAGAAGCCTTGGATCTTGGGGATGAAGCCTTAGGTGAATTTTTCCAAGGGGAATCCCTCTTGGGGTGTTCGGCTAGAATGGAGGAGGGAGGAAGAAAGGTGACTTGATGGAAGAAGAGAAGTAACCCCCCATGCCTCTCTTTATAACTCATCAAGGAGGGTAAGTGAAGAGTCATGGTGTCTCTTCATTTCCCCCTAAGCCTTAACCATAATCCACTTCATTTCCTCATAGCACTCCCTTGCTAGGTGAATTGGTTAGAGCATGCATGGTTGTACAAGAGGTCCAAGGTTCAAATCCTTGGTGCATGCATTAATTTTCCATTTTATTTTTATTTTATTTTTCCTAATATTCGAAAATCCCCTAAAAATCCCCCCATAATTATGTTAATATTTCCCATTAAAATCCCTTTATATTTCTATAAATTTTTACCTAAAATTCACCAATAATCATGGTAATAGAAAGCTCATATAAGGCCCATTAGTGCCCATTTCCTCAATTTAAATGGAAAAGGTATGGATTTCTAGGCTAAAATTCGTGTTAATATTTCTAGGTCTCTCGGAAAATTATCTAGACATGCTTAATATTTTAAAGAAATATTAAGAAAATTTTCCGGGTCGTTACAATTCCCCATAACTCGTGAAAGTTCATCCTCGAACTTTGAATAGCTCCGGGTACTTGCGCCTCATCTCGTCCTCGCGTTCCCAGGTGGCTTCTTCGAACCGTTGACTTTGCCATAGAACCTTGACTAAGGGTACTTCCTTATTCCTTAGCTTCTTGACTTCCCAATCCAAGATCTGGATAGGTCTGCTTTCATAGCTTAGGTCCTCCTGCACTTGTACTGTCTGTGGCTCGATCACTCTGTCCATATTTGGGATACACTTTTTAAGCGTTGACACATGGAACACATTATGAATGGCCGACATCTCTGGAGGCAGCTCCAGCTCATATGCACCTTACCAACTCTTTTCAGGATCAGGTACGGCCCCACATAACGCGGACTTAGTTTTCCTTTCCTCCCAAATCTCGTCACCCCTTTCATAGGAGCCACTTTCAAGAACACCAAATCTCCAACATTAAATTCCAGTGGTCTACGCCGAACATCGGCATAACTCTTCTGCCGGCTCTGAGCAGCTTCTATCCGTTGTCGAATATTCTGTATAGCCCGGGTGGTGCTGTCAATGACATCCGTTGTGAGCCTCATTTCCTTCTTTTCACCTCCCTCATACCAACAGATCGGAGACCTACATCTCCTCCCATACAAGGCTTCATAAGGTGACATTCCAATAGTAGCTTGGTAGCTATTGTTGTAAGCAAATTCCGCCAAGCATAGATATCGACACCAGCTCCCTTTGAAATCCAAGGCACAAGCTCGCAACATGTCTTCTAGTACTTGATTCACCCGTTCAGTTTGCCCATCAGTCTGAGGGTGAAAGGCGGTGCTAAATCGCAATTTAGTGCCAAGAGACTTCTGAACACACTCCCAGAAATGCGAAGTAAAGCGACCATCCCTATCTGAGATGATGGTCTTGGGAACTCCATGAAGCCTGATTACCTCCTTAACATATAATTGAGCCAGTTGCTCCATTGAATCAGTCATCTTGATTGCCAGAAAGTGAGCAGACTTTGTCAACCTGTCCACTATTACCCATATTGCATCATATCCGTTCGTAGTCCTAGGAAGTCCCGAAATAAAATCCATAGAGATGTCTTCCCATTTCCACTCCGGAATTGCGAGTGGCTGTAGAACTCCTCCGGGTCGCTGGTGTTCTGCTTTTACTTGCTGGCAAGTCATGCAAGTACTAACATACTGAGCCACATCCCTCTTCATTCCGGACCACCAAAACTTCTCCTTCAGATCTTGATACATCTTGGTGGATCCTGGATGCATCGAATAAGGGGTTCCGTGAGCTTCTTCCAGTATCTTCTTTCGAAGCTCCGGATCATTAGGGATACATAGACGATCCCTAAGGTAGAGTACTCCCCCTTTGGCGATATGAAAACCATCGCCCCTTCCTTCTAGGATCTCCTGTTTTATTTTCTGAAGACTTAGATCACCATTTTGTTTTTCCAATATGTCCTCAAATAGCGTGGGTGATATTGTCATGGTGGAAAGTCGTCCGGAGATGACCTCGACCCCAAAATTCATAATTTCCTCTTTGAGTGGTCGGGGTAATACGGCTATGGACATCAAGGTGGCACTTGACTTCCGGCTGAGTGCATCGGCCACTTTGTTTGCCTTCCCTGGATGGTAGAAGATCTCGCAGTCATAGTCCTTCACTAGCTCAAGCCATCGGCGTTGTCTCATATTCAGGTCTTTCTGAGTGAAGAAATATCGCAGACTCTGGTGGTCTGTATAAATCTTACACTGCGCTCCATATAGATAATGCCTCCATATTTTAAGAGCGAAGACCACCGCGGCCAGTTCCAGATCATGAGTGGGGTAATTCTGTTCATATTCCTTGAGTTGTCTAGAGGCGTAGGCAATAACCTTTCCATGCTGCATAAGTACAACTCCAAGTCCTAGTTTGGAGGCATCGCTATACATGTCGAAGCTCTGATTACATTCAGGGAGGGTAAGGATTGGAGCGCTTGTAAGTCTCCTTTTTAGTTCCAAGAAACTTCTTTCACAGTTTTCCGTCCATTCATACTTCTTATCCTTCCGGGTGAGAGCCGTTAAAGGGGCTGCAATCCTCGAGAAGTCCTCCACAAATTTTCTATAATAGCCTGCCAGCCCGAGAAAACTTCGGATTTCGCTGGCGTTCTTCGGCCGACTCCAGTTATTCACAGCTTCAATCTTTATTGGATCTACCATAACCCCGTCTTTGGAGATGATATGACCCAAAAAGCCCACTTGGTCGAGCCAGAACTCACATTTGGAAAATTTTGCATACAGTTGCTTTTCCCGAAGAATCTCTAACACTATCTTCAGGTGCTCAGCGTGCTCTTCTTGGGTCCTCGAATAAATAAGGATATCGTCGATGAAGACGATCACAAATTTGTCGAGGAACGACGAGAATACCCAATTCATAAGATCCATGAACATGGCAGGAGCATTTGTCACGCCGAAAGGCATAACCACAAACTCAAAGTGCCCGTACCTTGTTCGAAAAGCCGTCTTCGGAATATCCTCCTGTTTTACTCTAACTTGATGATAACCAGACCTCAAATCAATTTTTGAGAAAATAGTGGCTCCCTTTAATTGGTCAAACAGGTCATCTATCCTCGGAAGGGGATACCTGTTCTTGATCGTTACGTTGTTCAGCGCTCGATAATCTATGCACATTCGCATAGATCCGTCCTTCTTCTTCACAAACAGTACCGGAGCTCCCCACGGGGAATGACTAGGGCGAATAAATCCCTTATCCAGCAACTCCTGTAGCTGTCCCTGAAGCTCCTTTAATTCAACCGGCGCCATACGGTAAGGTGCCTTGGAGATCGGGTTGGTACCCGGAACCAATTCGATCTCAAATTCCACCTCTCTATCAGGGGCTAATCCTGGTAATTCATCTGGGAAAACTTCTGGGTAATCGTATACCACCCAGACATCTTCCAGCTCCGGGTTCTTCACTTGACTGGCATCAACCACATATGCTAAAAATCCAGTACATCCTTTGTCCAGCATCTTCTGAGCTTGGAGAGTTGATAAATATTTACCGGTTCTTTTCTTTGGCTCTCCGACGAATTCGAACTTAGAACTTGCCTCAGGTCGAAAGACCACCTTTCGCTTGCGGCACTCAATAGAAGCACCGTATTTACCCAGGAAATCCATTCCCATTATAACATCATAATCTTGCATGTCGAGTACTATCAGATCGCAGTAAAGTTCCCTTCCTGCAATTCCGACCGGTACCGCACGCAACACATGAGTGGATGTCATTATTTCTCCCGAAGGTAGGGTCGTTAAGAACCTGCAGTCTAATACTTGCGGAAGCCTATCTATCTTCTTGGTATATGGCACAGAAATGAACGAGTGCGTTGCTCCAGTATCAAATAATGCAGTAGCATACTGACTGAAAATAAGTATCTGACCTGTGACAACCGTAGAAGCTTCCGCAGCGTCTTCCTTGGTAACCGAGAAAACCCTGGCATTCGTCATAATCGGTTGGGCCTCCAGCAGCGGGGTACCTTCCGGTTCCGCTTGCATATAGAGTAGTTTCGCTGGGGCACCCTGGTACTGGACGAGCTGTTGGGAAGGTGTCTGGCTCCTGGTAGGACAGTAAGCCGCCATATGTCCTTCCACTCCATAGGTGAAACACCGATTTGTACCTCTTCGGCATTCCCCGGGGTGCCGTTTTCCGCATGTTGCGCACAGGACAGGCTTGGCCTGTTTATTTGCTGGGCCTCCTTGTGAGTTGTTCCATGGCTTCCGTTTACCACCTTGATCTCCCTTCCAATTAGCGTGGTTGCTCTGGGACTTTTGTCCCCTTTCATTCATCGCCTTCCTCTGCTGATTGATATTGTTCAGATACTGCTCAGTGAGTAGGGCACTACTAAACAGTTCCTCGGCGGTCTGGGGTCTGTTAACTCCGCCGGCCACATTCAGAGCTATTTCGGGCCGCAACATTCTCAGCATAAGTCGGACCCTTTCTTTCTCGGTGCGGACCAGCTCGGGGCATAGGCGGGCTAGTCGGTTGAATTTCTTCACGGCCTCGTTGACCGAGAGGTCCCCCTGTCGAAATTCTGTGAACTCGTCGTAATGTCTATTGGTGACACGCATGTTGAAGAATTCTTCGAAGAACTCCGACTCGAAGTCCGACCATGTCATCTGGTCCACTTGTCGTTTGGCCTTGACCCTCTCCCACCATATTCTGGCATCTCCAGAAAGGCAGAAGGACACACACTTGATCTTTTCATGCTCCGGCCAGTCTAGCAGCTCCATGGTACTTTCCACTGTCTTGAACCATGCTTGGGCGTCCCACGGTTCGCCAACACCCGAGAAATTCTCCGGTTTTAGCCTCAACCACTGAATCAGATAAGCCTCCTGACGTGCTGCAGTGGTCGGGCCTGTCGGAGGGTTCTGCGTAACTGTGGGCGCAACCGGTATAGCAGTCTGGTTCACTGGGGGAGTAGTGGAATTTTCTTGCTGGTTCATCAAGGTATTAATGGTTTGTTGCTGCTCCGTGACTTGACGCTGGAGCTGGGTTACCAATTGCACCAGGTCAGGCGATGGGGTTGCCTCGTTAAGTCGGTTACTCTGTCTTCTAGCCATTTTTTCTTCACCAAAGACAAGTATGCCAATATCAGTTTCTTTTTTTTTCTACCCCTATATTATTCTAAATATTTAATTCCTAAAAGAAGATAAAGTATCATTCATCATTACATATCCTAAAGTACTTTTCATCATAAACATCGTTCATACTTGCATATTCTAGAACCATAAAACGTCCTAGAAGTGCTTACTACTGTAAGATATGTAAAGAGGTACTTACTTGGAAGCGGCAGGAAGAGGGCTTGATGTGTGTGTAGTGAGATGGTTACTGCTCTGATACCAACCTGTAACGCCCGCTTTTTTTTTTCTTTTCATAAAGCGGCGTTACGTTAACATACTTAGGGCATGTAGACATCATAAGGCAGCGGGATAACTTTAAGACTTACACATACATGCCTACTACCATTCCTAACATAATGACATGGGAACTTGGCATATTAACTTCGTACTTAGCATCATATCATACTTAGCATCATGTCATAGAGTTCCATAAGTCACCATTCAAGCACATAAGTAGTAAAGGTAAAGTTCTAGCATAAAACAAGTAAACATATTGTTTTCTTGGCCAAGTCACTACCACACACATGCATTCTTGCCCTCCTGCTGCTTCCTTACAGTCCCTTTACGTGATCTGCGGTATAAGGAAATAAGACTATAAGCACACAGGCTTAGTAAGACTCTTTCCTACTCACTAAAACCATTCATCACTTAATCATAAGCACATGAAACATAAACATAGCTTTATGCTTAAACATAAATATAAATAAACTCACATGGCATGATACATGACATAACATGAGCATAATTAGAATTTACATGGCATGATACATGGCATAAACATGAACATAATTCAACTTAGCATGGCATAATACATGACATAGACATAAACATAATTCAATTTAGCATGACATAATACATGACATAGACGTAAACATAATTCAACTTAGCATGGCATAATACATGACATAGACATAAACATAAACTAAACATTCTTACTTGACGTGATACATGGCATAAACATAAACATAAACTAAACATTCTTACTTGACGTGATACATGACATAAATATAAACATAAAGCATGAACTAACCGGTATGGCATAAACACAAGCATGTTTTCTATCATATCATATGGGCATCTTCTTATCATAGCCCTAAGCATAAATCTTTTACTATCATGCATATTTCTTGACATGAGACATAAGTATAAGACATTACTATCATGGCATAATGCAATACATGAATGCATGAGTCTAATGCATATACATAAGGATGCTTAACTTTTAAAACATACTTTTAAATACTTAAACATCATCATAACATCATTGGGGGTCCCCGGCTTGTACCACATACATACATCATAAGCGCGCATCCCTAAGTAAATACGAGGTAGCGAGCCCCGACCTACTAGGGTAAGGACAGCATAGTCGGTAGTCCCAGAACCGGGGCGTTCTTAAGGTGCCCATCCCTGTTGCACAGCTTCGGTAGTGCCAGAACCGTGGACAGCATAGTCGGTAGTCCAGAACTGGGGCGTTCTTAAGGTGCCCATCCCTTGGACACATACTTCGGTCCGGTACAAGCCCATTCATAAAGTAAAATACTTTACATGCTTTATCATTCATAAAACATGGCATACATCTTCATTCATAAACATTGCATGCATCTTCATTCATAATCATGGCATGCATCTTCATTCATAAACATGGCATGTGTAACGACCCGGCCCGTCTACCGGCCCATTTACCGGTCTCACGACCGTCGTACCGTCGTACCGTCAACCATCGACCGTGTCGTCATTCATAACATGGCATGCATCTTTATTCATAAAACATAGCATGCACTTTCATTCATAAACATAACATGCATCTTCATTATAATCATAACATGCATCTTCATTCATAGAACATGGCCTACTTACATAAACATCATTCTTATTCCTAGTGCTTGCATAATCATGGCATATAAGGTAAGCATTGCATTATATTCATTGAACATGACATGCTTGCATAGACATTTATCCTAATCCATAGAACTTGCATGATCATGATGCATAAGGTAAACATTGCATTTCATACATAAGCATGGTATCTATCTCAAGCATGCATGGGTAGGACTTCCATAAACATACTACCTACCATTCAAGTACATGGCATAGACATAAGACATTCATAAATAAACCCTATTAAGCATGACATCCAATCATAAACATACAAACATGAAACATGGTGCTTAGAGTTAGGGTTATGGGTAGCTTAATTTCTACCACATGCTTGAACCTTTATATATACTTCATAATAAACCATAAACCATCATTCTTCAAACCCTAACTCCATCCAAACCCTAAATTCCTTGTTTGGCCGAAACCTATAGGGAAGGGTTCCATCATTCAATTAACATGTAAGATAGCATAAAGTAAAGAAACAATCATACATTACTCATAAGACCATGGGGAGCCATTAGGGCTCATGATTAGGGTTATCCCTAACCTTTAGCCCTCCTTCCTTGGGCTGGCCGAAACCCTACAAGGCCATGGGGGCATGGAAAAATTCCATAAAAACCCCAATCAAACATTAAACACCAACCATACCCTACCATAGAGCCATTAGGACCCTTGCTTGAGGGTAGTCCTAACCTTTTTGCCCTAGACCCTTCTTGGTCGAAACTTACAAGGGTCACAAGACCTTGAGATAATTCACCCAATTCACTTTAAACCCCCTTTTGAATCATGGGGATACCCAAAGTACATACTTGAAAGGTTAGACTCAATCCTAACCAAAGAGTCATGGTGAGAGTCCCAAACCCTAAGGGGTCTTTAGGGTACTCCAAAAATTCCCCAAAAATTATATTTATTCCATATTCATCATGATAACATATTATAAAACATGATTTAGATTTTTAGCATCATTATGGATCCAAAACCCATGGTGGCCGAATATGATAGGGGTCAAGGCATAGTTTCCTCAACATCAAACTCAAAACCAACTTTATATTATGCTAAAAATCCCAAAGGAACTATTATACCACAAGTGAGGGAGTCTTACCTTGGTTGATCTTGATTATAAACCTTAGATTTGAGAGAAGGATGGAGATCTTGTTGCCTCTTGACCACCCCTAGCCTTTGTATCCTTGTAGAAGCCTTGGATCTTGGGGATGAAGCCTTAGGTGAATTTTTCCAAGGGGGGATCCCTCTTGGGGTGTTCGGCTAGAATGGAGAAGGAGGGAGGAAGAAAGGTGACTTGATGGAAGAAGAGAAGTAACCCCCCATGCCTCTCTTTATAACTCATCAAGGAGGGTAAGTGAAGAGTCATGGTGTCTCTTCATTTCCCCCTAAGCCTTAACCATAATCCACTTCATTTCCTCATAGCACTCCCTTGCTAGGTGAATTGGTTAGAGCATGCATGGTTGTACAAGAGGTCCAAGGTTCAAATCCTTGGTGCATGCATTAATTTTCCATTTTATTTTTATTTTATTTTTCCTAATATTCGAAAATCCCCTAAAAATCCCCCCATAATTATGTTAATATTTCCCATTAAAATTCCTTTATATTTCTATAAATTTTTACCTAAAATTCACCAATAATCATGGTACTAGAAAGCCCATATAAGGCCCATTAGTGCCCATTTCCTCAATTTAAATGGAAAATGTATGGATTTCTAGGCTAAAATTCGTGTTAATATTTCTAGGTCCCTCGAAAAATTATCTAGACATGCTTAATATTTTAAAGAAATATTAAGAAAATTTTCCGGGTCGTTACATCTTCGCTTGTCGACAGGATCAAATTTGGCGCCGTCTGTGGGAATCTGCCTGATCGAAAGCTGAAGATAAGTGACTCCAATTGGGTGACCGTGATGCTCTCACAGGAAGACCTTGATCTGCTGGTAGTCGCTAAAGCTCAGAAATTGGCAGCAGACCAGAAGACTGTCGCTCGCCCGACTCAGGAGGGTCCTTCCAAGCCAGCAGCTCGCATTGGCACAGAAGGTGAAGTTCACCCGGGCAGTAGTCCCTACTTCCCTCAAGTGCTCTTTGGCCCGACTGAGGGTGCGGGACAGTCCGATCCTCAAGAAGTCCCTTCCAGCCAAGCAAGACTTAACAAAGGGAAGGCCCAGATTATCCAGGCTCTGGCGGAGCGCACTGGATTCCCTTTCCCAAGTCAAGTTCTACAAGAGCCAGTCCCCAAGAATTTCCGGCTCTTGTCCATTCCAGAATATGAAGGAGCTACAGATCCAAAGGGAAACCTTATGAAGTTTAAGAATGCAACTTTGCTGAATCAATACACGGATAATATCAAGTGTCGAGCGTTCCTGACCACCCTGACAGGGCCCGCTCAGCGTTGGTTCGACAGACTCCTGGAGGGGTCTGCTCCTCTGACTCAAAAGGAGAAGCACCAACCGTGTTGGGACCGGGTGCATGTCAACAAGGATACGAGTTCGTAAAATTTAAAATTTTTACGTGCAGCGGAAGAGTTTGCATAAAATAATTTTCTAAATTATTTTAACTTCGTATCTAGCATGCAATCTTATGGTGTGTTGACATAATCATAAAATAAAATATTGCGGAATAGTAAACAAATTTACTAAGTACCTCTCGTAACTCGAAGTAAGGGACGAGATCCAACCGTAGCGTCCCTTGGAAGCTCCGCCTCTATTCGCGTCCACGCCGAGTTTTCTTCGGGATGACTTCACAAAGTCACGAGTTTTGTGCCGACGAGAACTACTAGATTCTCGGAAGGCACAACTAGAAGAATAAGAGAAATAATGGAAAAACTAACCAACGAAGTAACGGAATCAAATTCCGAGAAGAGAGGAGTCGCTATCCGCTTCTTCTTCTTCGTCTTCGAGTTCTCCTCCTTCTTCAAAGCTCACGACAAACACCCTTGTTGGTGTTGTGGTTGGGCGCCGGCCCTAGAGAGGCTAGGGTGCGCCGGCCCTAAGGGAGGAAGAAGAGGAGGAGGAGAGGAGATTAAGAGAAAGAGAGAGGGAGTAATTAATCTCTTAATTAGTTAGGAATAAGGGCTAGCCTTTGGTTCCTTTATATAGTAGCAACTCCTTTGCTAAGTCTCCCTCTAAACCGAATTAACGGAATTAGTTATAAGAAATTTATCTTATAAATTTTCTTATTAATTATTCCGTTTAAACCGAGTCTTTATTATAAACCAATTTATAATAAAACTAATTCTTTTTCTCTTTAAACTATGGAATAAATTTTTATAAGAAATTTATAAACTTTCTTATTATGGAAAAAATCAATTCATAATTGATTTTATAAAATTAAAATAAACCAATTCATGGATTATTTTAATCTTTCATAAAAGAATAAATTTCTACAAATTTTATTTATATAAATTTCTCTATACAAATTTATTTATCCATAATTTATAAAATAAATCACACTAGATTTATTTTATTAATTAAACCAATTAAATTGGTTTTTCTCCTCTTATTTGGCCGGCCACCAAAGAGGGTTTAACACCCTCTTTGGCCGGCCAAAACCAACCCAATAAACCGCGAATTAAACTCATTTAATTCGCCCAAAAAGCCTTCAAAAGACTTAGACATTTTTGGCTTCCATTGCGCCTCTGACTAACTCAGATTTGACTTGTTTCTGTTGATCGGAAAATCCAATTTTCAACTCGTTTTAAATCCCTCGGATTACTCGTATTGCGTGTGACTAAATAGGCTTTCGATTTATGTTGGCCGTCTATAATTAACCCATTAATTATAGATCGATCATGAGTGGCACCTAGTAGTACATCATGATCCCCAATTAATCGAAAGATCAACGGTTTGACCCCAGAAGAAATTATTCTGAAACCCTTCAGCAGCTCTAATGAATCGTGCCTCATTCCCTTCACCACCTTATACCCACTTGGTTCAGGACACGGTCTATGGTGTCAGTCCCCACTAGGCTGACTACGTCACACCTAGCCCAAGTAGTGTCTTCCTCGTCCTTTGGATTTCTAATTACTCTCATGTATTTAAGAGACTCGCACTCTTAACATGATATGCTCTGGCCAGAGGCTTTGAGTAACAATCCGACGATAGGCCTGGGTATACATCTCCTCGCAAGGAGTGGTGAATCCTTTGTAGGCTGTTCAAACATCTTCGGGCACTTCGGCTTATACCCGATCATCCTGGGTCCACACCTCCTTGGAGATGCTTGCTTAAGATGTCAAAGTATAAGTCTCCATGACCAAGATGACTTGAACACCGCAAGTCAAAGGAACATTGCACTTAAGCCGCAGTAAGATCTTCATTGACATATCTACATGTAGATTCCCATATGAAGTCTTACAGCTAGTCACTCCAATGAACTAGTTCCCTTAACTAGCATCCATGTTTATCTCCGGACATCCCAATGTCACCAGCCAGTGAGAATCAGCTGATTAGAGAATAACCCATGCTAGTCTCAACAGAGTTGATAGTGTCCGTTTTTATCAATTCATCGACTAGGGATAATTTCAATACTTCACAATTGCACATTAGAGATAATCACTAGTTGTGATCTCATCACAAATTCTCTTATGCTGTGAGTTGTGTTGCGGACATTCAGTAGATGAGTTTAAGATCCCAATCAAATACACAAACATGTACACTCAAATAGTGAATTATCATTTATTAAAATAAATGTTTACAATCATAAGGCGATTGCCTTAGGACACTTCTCTCATATCAATAACAAACCGTGTATAGACTCTTCCTTCCATTATAGCTGGCAGTCGCATTCCCAAAGCGTTATCCTTACCCAACTTGACAAGATCGGAGATAATGTTCCTATTGGCGACTCTAGATACTAACTCCGATGATATGCTCACATCATAGTGGAAAAGAGTCAAAGCAGTCGAGGAGGTGAGCAAGCTAAAGCCTCGAGGGGG
The DNA here is from genome assembly GCA_024364735.1 of Boesenbergia rotunda. Lineage (NCBI taxonomy): Eukaryota > Viridiplantae > Streptophyta > Magnoliopsida > Zingiberales > Zingiberaceae > Boesenbergia > Boesenbergia rotunda. Next base: position 533,537 of record JAGFNQ010002314.1, on the reverse strand, counting down.
AGAACCCTTCCTGATGATCAAGGGGTTGGGGTCAGGAGCCTGTTATTTGTAAGATGCTCAAGGAATGAAGCTGAGAAGGTCGTGGAGTGCAACATACTTAAAATTGTATCACGAGGAAAGTTGAGTTGAGTGACCTTTGTAATTGTAACACGTGAACATGATAGTGAAACTCAAGGCACCTGAAAGGCAGCTCTTGCAGGTTATAAGTGGGCGTGCTCCCACGCACCCACCGGACTCGCCGCCGGCCGGGCGTGGCGCTCCACGTTCGGCAGGGTAAGCCAGACGGTGTCCAGACTCTTGCTCTTGCAAGTTATAAGTGGGCATGCTCCCACGCACCCACCGGACTCGGCGCCGATCGGGTGTGGCGTTCCACATTTGGTCGGGCCCGGTCAGGCGTGGCGTTCCACGCTCGGTCAGGGTAAGTCAGACGATGTCCAGACTCTTGCTCTTGCAAGTTATAAGTGGGCATGCTCCCACGCACCCACCGGTCTCGGCGCCGATCGGGCGTGGCGCTCCACGTTCGGTCGGGCCTGGTCGGGCGTGGTGTTCCATGCTCGGTCAGGGTAAGCCAGACGGTGTCCAGACTCTTGCTAAGGCAAGTTATAAGTGGGCATGCTCCCACGCACCCACCGGACTCGGCGCCGATCGGGCGTGGCGTTCCATGTTCGGTCGAGCCCGGTCGGGCGTGGCGTTCCACGCTCAGTCAGGGTAAGCCAGACGGTGTCCAGACTCTTGCTAAGGCAAGTTATAAGTGGGCATGCTCCCACGCTCGCAACGGACTTGGCGCCGATCGGGCGTGGCGTTCCACGTTCGGTCGGGCCCGGTCGGGCGTGGCGTTCCACGCTCAGTCAGGGTAAGCCAGACGGTGTCCAGACTCCTACCTTTGCATGTTATAAATGGGCATGCTCCCCTACAACCATCGACCTCCCGGCGAACCGGGCGTGGCTGCCCATGCTCCATTAAGGTCTCCCGAGCGACATTGAGACACTTGCTCTTCAGCAAGTTATAAAGGTGATTACTCACACGCCTCAGTTACTCAGCCGCTTTGCTCGGCACTCAACCACTTAGCCATTCAGCTACCTAGCTGCTCTGCTCGGCACTCAGCCGTTATGTTCGGCACCCAGCCGCTGTGCTCGGCACTCAACTACCCAGCCGCTCTGCTCGGCACTCAGCCGCTCTGCTCGGCAATGCTTGAACAGCTCGGCAACTCGACAACCTGCATTAAACAAGCTACTCAACAAATTAATTGAACAACTCGATCATTAGCTCAAATGAATGAGCAGCCCGGCATCTCAACAATTATGAAACTAGCTCAGCAAGTATTTAAATAGCTCGGCAATTTCAAGAAAGCAGGTTGGCATGCATCAAGTAGCTCGACACTTAGGCAACTCGGCAATATTGTAGCTCGAGAACAAGTCTTGCTTGCTCAGCATTAATTGGAGAGTAGCTCGGGCATAAAATACGACGCGGACAAATAAGAATAGCGAACCAATAAGACCGGCTCAGCGATAGATGAATGAGCAGCTCGGACAAATTGGTGTTAGTTTTACCCAGCAAATCCTATCCCGGTCAGGCAAATGAAAAGCTTGGCAATAAAATTAATCAAGCTACAGCTCAAACAAATTACAAGCTGCTTGGCAATCCTAATATAACTCGGCAACTAATCAAGCTGCTCAGCCAAGGAATGATGTTTGGCAAGAGTTTGTTGCTGGGTGACTCAGCATGAAAGATTAATGTTGCTCAACATTTAATCCATGCTGCTAAGCAAGAGTGAGCTCGGCTATAAATGATAGACCAGCTCTACATGAAGCCCAGCAGTCGGCATGAATTGAAACATCATCTTGACACTTAGCCACTCAGCAGCTCTGCTCGGCACTCAGCTACTCAGCCACTCAGCTATACCATCTGCTCGGCACTCTGTCATTCGGCTTTGCCACTTGCCAGGCAATTCGTCACTCTACTCAGTTGCTTGCCTACTCAGCCATTGCTTAGTCGTTTACTCGGCTCTATGCCACATGCGTGGTAGCCGCAACCATTTGCTTGGTTCGGCAAAAATGCTTAGTTGTTTGCCATACACAGATTTGTCACTCGTCCAACACAATCCAATTGCTCGCTTGACATAACTAAATAATCTAGCGGCGACATTCCGAGGGATGAAATACTGATTAACTAAGTAAAATCCAACCCGTAACTTCTGATTGGTTGTTCTTCTATCAAAGGAGAACCATTCCAACCTAATTCCAAGATGGAAAGTATGGGTGGAATAAGTCAAACCACTAGATTTAGTCTAGTCAGTCGGACTCGCGCCTCCTTCGACTAGACTTGAAGGGGAGATATGTGATCCAGGGAGATAAACGCGTGGCAAATGCATTGATGCCTGACTTGACAGGGGACTCGACATTTAAGGATAAAGATCTTGAGGCCATAATGAGGGTCAGGGGCGCGAAAGTAGGGTTTATCCGACCGGGCAAGCAGCCTAGTCAGTCGAACTTGACGCCTCCTTCGACTAGACTTGAAGGGGAGGCTTGTGATCCGGTCGGGTAAATTTTTGGAGCTGATTAGGAGCCCGGTCGGATTAGGTCTGGGTAAGACGAAGTGGGTCGGGCTCAATATCAGATTAGTGCGCTAGATACTGATCTGGCTAAGAGGATCAGGATTCGAAGCAACTCGAGACAGGCTCAATCAGTGGCACCCGAGCAGACGTTCCCGGCCGAGAACTTTAGCGGTCAGGGATCATCGGTCGGGAAAGTTTAGTCGGGATAGAACAAAAGCGTTTTGTCGGATCTCTTCATAAGTGTTCGGTAAGCAATAGGTCTCCCAGGCGAGGTCTCCCGGCCAGGGTAGCCGACCCAGAGTGACAGGGTGGTCGACCCAGGGTGGCCGACCCAGAGTGAGAGGGTGGCTGACCCAGAGTGACAGGGTGGCCGACCCAGAGTGACAGGGTGGCCGACCCAGGTGGCCGACCCAGGTGACAGGGTGACAGGGTGACCGACCCAGAGTGACAGAGTGGCCGACCCAGCATGGCAAGGTGGCCGTCCAGAGTGGCCGACCTAGAGTGACAGGGTGGCCGACCCAGGGTAGCGACCCAGAGTGACAGGGTGGTCGACCCAGGGTGGCCACCCAGAGTGACAGGGTGGCCGACCCAGAGTGATAGGGTGGCCGACCCAGGGTGGCCGACCCAGAGTGACAGGGTGGCCGACCCAGGGTGGTCGACCCAGGGTGACAGGGTGGCGACCAGAGTGACAGGGTGGCCGACTCAGGGTGGTCGACCCAGGGGTGACAGGGTGGCCGACCTAGAGTGACAGGGTGGCCGACCCAGAGTGATAGGATGACCGACCCAGGGTGGCCGACCCAGAGTGACAGGGTGCCCGACCCAGGGTGGCCGACCCAGAGTGATAGGGTGGCCGACCCAGGGTGACATACCCAGGGTGGCCGACCTAGAGTGAGTGAAGGGTCGCAGCAGCAGTAAAAATCATCCGAATCTCCCCATTGTCAGAAGATGATTTTTGACATAATCATGACCTGACAGAGCCGCCAACATTAATGGAGGTCAGAGGGGGCAACCTAGACAGACTGTCAGGCGGCTGTGGCAGTCTCACAGAGCTGCTAAGGCTACCATTAGTTCAGTCTGTCAATTGACCATTTCTTAATGAGACATGACAGTTCTGACAAGGCAGAGAGCTTTCCTTCCCCCTATATAAACCCCCCTTGGGGCTCCAAAGAGGGGATTGCTGCCATTTTGCAACCTCAACTCTCCTTTGAGCGCCCCACTTTGGTCCGAGCCGTGTGACTTGAGCCTGACCCCTATTCGAGCCGAGTCCGACCCCCCGTGTTACAGCAGACCAGGTCGTCTTGGTCAGACCGAGTCATCCGAGTGAGAACCGGTCTTCGCCAATTATGAGAATTCTAAGACTGAAATATTATTTTAGTTCACTTGTATGTTTATTTGTTTTAGAATTTATAAAATTTATATTTGAGCATTTTTTTTATAACTTCTGTTCTTTTGATTCTACAATTTATAGGAAACTTGCTTCAAGGTTGAAATATTATTTTAGTTCACTTTTATGCTATGTGTTTTAGAATTCATGAAATTTGGATATGAGCATCCTCTTCTTTCGATGACTTATATTCTTTTGGTTCTACAATTTATAGGAAATTTGCAAAACTTCCATGGTAAATCATTTTATTTTAAGTTCTAATATTTTTTATATATGATTTTGAATGTTATTTTTAATGTAGGAGAAAACATATATTGCATTTATTAGACGCGAATCGGGAATTTATGAAACGTGGATAGAAACTTCTAATCATATTATTGGCTTTAAGGGCGTCATTCACAAATCTTTTAAAAGTAGAGAGGAAATACAAAAAAAACTTTTGAGACATACTTAGATAAAAAAAAATCTACATCAATTTCCTTTGTCTCAAGTCGAAATGAAATATCATATGCAACTTCAAGTTTAAGGTCAAGTTCAATTTTAGAGAGAAAACTTTCAAAGCCTAAAAATAATACTAAGTTGAAAGATGCATTGAAAGAGACGAGTAGCAGTTGGATTTAGACCCGACCACGGTTCGGAACCGCCGGTTCGACGGTTCGGAACCGCCGGTTCGACGGTTCGTGGGAGGTCGACCCTTAACCTTAACCGCCCAAGACGGTTACGGTTCACGGTTCGGAACCGCCGGTTCACGGTCCGGTTCACGGTTCGCCACGGTTCGTCACGGTTCAAGATTATTATATTAAAAAAATTAAAAATTAAAAATTAAATTAAAAAAATAAATTTTATTAAAAAAGGGCTTGCACTTATATAAGTTGCCTACGTATCCCCTTAGGGTATAGGGGAATCAAAGCCCACGTAGTTCTTTTACATTTTTACCCTTTTACATTTTTATATTTTTACCCTTTCTCACTCACTTGCATTTCCTCCCGTTCCCGTTGTATTTGTTCCTTCGGTATCAAATTCTTCGACTTCGTCTTCTGAAAGTTGCATTCCTTGGATTCGCTTCTCGGCTTTGGTCCAATCATCAAGTAATGCTTGAGCTTCCAATGAGTCGGGAGACATAGTTGATCGTCGTTCATCTAATATGTTGCCGCCGGCACTGAACGTCTGCTCCACAGCAACAGTCGACACTGGAGAAGCTAGAATTTCTTTTGCGATCACGGAGAGAACGGGAAAACTTTGAGCCTTCTGTGACCACCACTTCAAGATGTCGAAGTCTTCGCTATCTGCTTCATTAAAATCAAAAGAAGTCGTAAAATAATTCTCAAGTTCCTGTGTGGAACTTGAGGATCCTCGTGGACGTTTCGTCCGTTCTTTTAATAAAAGTTGGGCTTTTGTAAGTTTATATTAGTAGTAGTAGGTTGTTGTGTTTCAGAAATATTAGTTTGTGTTCCATATTTAACATAATATTGATTGTAAAGATCATATAAATAATTTCTAATATTATATACAATATTAGCTGGATCCGGAGAGGAAGAATCCTTAATAGGAATTAATGCGTCATAATATAAAGTTAGCATTTCTTGTAAAACTTCTAATTTAAATCTAGGATCTAAAGCAAATGCAATTAAATAAATTTCAGGAATTAAATAAAAATATTTTTCCCATTTAGTTTTCATAGCTATTATACATAAATTTAAAGCTTCATCATTTGCATGTTCATTTAATATTAATACTATACTACAAAAATTTACTAAAATTAAATGAGCAGTAGGATAATAAACACCTGAAAGTTGTTCAGTTGCATCGTTAAAAACTTTTAAAATTTCACAAATACTACTACAAATATTCCATTGTTGTGAAAATAAATATATATTAGTATTACTATTTTGTGCAAAAAATAAACATAATAAATCTTTATATTGAAAAGAATCTTGTAATAATTGATATGTTGAATTCCAACGTGTTGGAACATCACGTGGAAATTTTTTTGGTCGCATTCCATTAGCTTTACAAAATCTACCCCATTGTTTCATCATAGATGGATGGGACCATAAGTATAAAATTGCGGTTCTAATTGGTTGAATATAATTTTGTAAAAGTTTTAATCCATCTTGAACACATAAATTTAAAATATGACATACACAACGAATATGAAAAAAATAAACCACCAATGACAGGTTGACAAATAAATTTTAATTCATCTATTGAAGCGGTATTAGAACTAGCATTGTCTAATGATATTGAAAAAATTTGATGAGTCAATCCATATTCTTCTAAAACTATGTGTAATAATTGTGCAATGTTATGAGCAGTGTGTGATTCATCAAAAACTCTATAAGCTAATAATCTTTTTTGAAGGATCCAAGAGTTATCAATCCAATGGCATGTTATACCCATATAAGAATGAGTTTGCCAATGATCACTCCAAATATCGGAACATAAAGAAACTTTATTATTTAATTTACTAAATTCTTCTATTAAATTCTTTTTTCCTTGTTTTACTAATATTTTAATTGTACGTGTTAGTGTAGTCCTAGGTACACGTTTAGCAGCAAGATTAAGAGATTCTTTACAAAAATCTTCAAATGTGCATTTAGATCCAAAACTAAAAGAAAGATGTTCTACGGAAACAAATTTAGCTAATGATTCTCTTAATTTATTATCTGAATATAAAAATAAACCAGAATCAGTACTACTACCGCTAGAAAATCTAGATAATTGTGTTTGAGATCGGTCAAGCCCATATTCCGTCGGGTGCTTCGTTTCTACATGTCGTTTCAACGACCCATAGCCGCCGCCGGCTTGAAATTTGTAGGAAGCATTACAATGCTTGCATTTTGCACGCATTTCTCCCGACGGAAGTGTGACTTTCTCAAAATGTTTAGTAAAAATAGACGATTTTAAAGGAGCATTATCCCGAACCTTAGAAGTAATCGCATCGGTACTTCCTTGCGTTTCGGGGATCGGAGGGTGTTGGGGCTGAGCCTCGGTCTCATCATCGGTGGATTGAATTTGAAGGTTGGGATCCTCGTATGCAATTTCTTTTCCCCTCCGAGATCGAGATGATGAAGCTCCGCGTCCGCCTCCGTGACCTCCTTCCATTATCGTCGACGTCGATGAAGAACGTGAAGAGAAGTTGAGAGTTAGAGAGTTGAGAATGAGAGATTGAGAGAAGAGAAGTTTTGTGAGTGAAAATGATGAAATGAGCTCCCTATTTATAGAGTTCGGATCATAACGGTCACTAAATCCTAGCCATTGATCAAAAAACGGTCAAATGATCTCATCCGTCCAAAAAAAAACAAAAAAAAAACAAAAAAAAACTCAAACGGCACTGAACCGGCGGTTAACCGCCGGTTCAGTGCCGTTGGAACCGGCGGTTAACCGCCGGTTCACGTGAACCGGCGGTTAACCGCTGGTTCACGGGTTCTGGCGCTCGGAATCGGAACCGGCCCGGCATCTTGCCGGGCCGGTTCCGGTTCGGCCCGGCGAACCGGGTCAACGGGCCAACCGGCCCGTTGACCCGGGCTGGACCCGGCCCGTGGTCGGGTCTAGTTGGATTCTGTTATGATTATTGATGATAATGTTGATCGATGATTACGCATTTTGTTTTAAGTTGTTTTATGAGTTGAATTTCAAACACTGATGTTATTCGAGTAGTTGCAAGTGTTATACTGAAATTAATATGATGATTTTATCTAAATTGTGTTATCTAAATTGTTACTAGTAATGTGATGAAGTTGTTGTGGATTTTTGCATATTGAAAGTGCAGTTAATCCTGTGCTCTGTGCAAGAACTTCAGTGTGTTTACATTCTTTCAATAGCCGTGTTTAATTTCCTTTGGCAAGATTATTTTGTTTAATTATGATTAAACTGTTGCTGCTCATTATCTTTGAGTAATAGATATTGGAATCCCTGGGTGACCAATCTCTGGGATCAATTAGTATCGACAAGTTTCATATGTCAATCAGTGGAATAGTAACGTTCACCAGTACCAGTTAGAACTATTTGACAATTTAAACCATGGCCTTGTGAAAACAATAAGATAAAACTTGTAACAACAACTGTGTTATCTGAACAATCCAACATTCTGAACATAACTATTTGCCCTTTGCTATCTCATTTGACACTATCTAATAGGTTTACATGGTCAAGATTCAATACTAAGAAAAAATAATACACCAATAGTAGGTTCACATGATCAAGATTAAAAATTGAGAAAAAAAATAATACATCAACAGTCTGCTCAAATCTGAAACCTATGAAGCTTGTTCAATTGTCTCTCCAAGCACTAGATATGGACATCATCGACTTCTCCACCTCGAGCTTCCTCAAGTTCTCTAGATTTTAAGGACCTGAGTGACCAAATGTTCACTCAAATGTTAATAATAACATTTATAAGCACAAATCAAGGATTGCAAAAAAAAAAAAAATATATTGCAAAAGACTATTGGGATAAAAAAAATGTGGAACAATGCATTTATCCATTTGCAAAAAATCATACATAAAAATTGCAGAAAACTATCGTTGTTTAAAGTGAATATATATATATATATATATATATATACTAGAATATTAATATTTTAAAACTATTTTTTGTTAAATGGTAAGACATCTCATTACCCACCCAAACAGATTCAGTAGAATTATATAGTGATAATTAGGAATTGCATTGATTTAGTTTTAAGACTCCAAACGGATTCAGCAGTATATCGAAATAAGCTCAATTGGTGGAAGATAGCAAACCAGGGATTGAAGAAGAATACCAGTCGGTCTAATTTTTATTCTTAAATATACAAAAGTTTCATCCGAACTAGTACATATTGTTAGAACCTACAATAATAAAGATAATTATTAATTTCAATATCTAAATCAATCAACTACTAATTTTATAAAATTAAACTTTGATAGTACTCGCTATTTTAGCTTTTGATCATCTACAACTTAAGGAATGTATAGTTGATCATCATCACGATTTTCATCCATTGTTGAAAAATTTTCAGATACAGAGGAAATGAAATTTTGCATATTATTATTATACAACAAGAAATAACTTTCTAAATCAAATATTTATTTCTAAAAAAAATGTTGCTAGATTATGAAGGTTTGATAAGTATTATGTTCCAAGTATTCTCATGGGTAGAATAATTAAAACTTGGTTAGTAATCTAACATCAGAGTATTCTCATGTGGTTATTCAGTTGTTAATTTCATAAATGATTAAATTCAAGCTCAGAGAAACAAATAAAAGAGAGAAACCATAAACAATAGGAATGAGCAATGAATACATTATATCTTTGCAAACAAACAATAAAACTAGGATCTGCAACGAATGTATTATATCTTTGATAATCACTTATTTGGATCAAACTATGTTAGGCAAAAGAAAATAAAGGTTAAGCTATAAGCAACGAATAAATTATATCTTTGCAAACAAGCAATAAATCGAATAGGCGACAACAAATTTAGAGGGTCAGATGGGTGAAAGCAAGTCAATCGATATATATACAATCTATATAAACAATGAATGTCATCTTAATTCCGAATTAGAATGGGAAATAGAATGGCAGTTACGGATTTAGTTAAATCGATATCTAACCATCACACCTCCTCTTGGAGGGACAAAACTTAAGAAAAGAAATTAAAAAATTTCCACGTATCGAAAGAGACTAAGAGATGGAGCGGGTCGACCTAGTTTGTTTCGTTGGCCCATCGATTAATCTGAAACACAAACTCAATAGCCAACTTTTCATAATTTTCATTCTAATGTAGAAAAATATCCTATAATATATTGTTGGGATTAACTTATTAATTTTATTAATCTCATTGAATTTAGAGAATTAATTAAAAAATTATATATAACTTAAATATATATATCATCGTGCTAAAATATAATATGTTAATATATGATAAAAAAAATATCGAAAAGAATTTAATTATTTTATATCTAAGTGGATGTATAAAAAATTTTAATGTTATTTTTTACATTTATAAATTAATAAATATTTTTTAAAAAATAAAAAATAAAAATAAAAATCTTGTTTTTGAACCAAAGAACCCTAACAACCCTCCACTCGTGGAGCAACTCCATTTCCATCGGGTAGAAGATAGAAGACGGGCAAGTGCCAAGGTAGTCGAGGATGGGAGAGGGGCACGATCTTTGGAACAACCCTGCTCTCATCAATGCTTTCGATCGCGCCACGGCCACCTACAAGGTCCATTTTCTTCTCCCCTCTCCGTGCCTTCTTTTCTTTGATCATTGGTGTTCTCCACGTTGAACTTGGGCTCTCAAATTTTTATGTTTTCTCTGCATTGATGTGTCCATCCCTTGAATTTTGAGTTGGGAAAACGATCAGAAAACGATAGGTGTTCTTTGTAGTAGTATATGTGGGTTCCCTTGTTAGCGTAGGTGAAGATCTCGACAGAAGAACTAAGTCGGCGACGGGACTTATCAGGAGAAGTTAGGTCTTTGATTCCCGTTCTAATGCTTGCTGTCATAAACATCGCCATCTATTGATTTGTAATTTCCTTATTGCGCATTGCTGGATGCTACTAATTAAATTGGCCGAGACATCTGTTTCATATATCTCCTGCCTCTGGCAAGATTGGATCTTTGTTGCCTAATCTTGTTATGTTTTGGAACTTTCTTTTGACACATTTTTTTCTTTATTTCCTTCTTTTATGAACTTAACTTATGATATTGAACAACACGTGTACAATAAAATCTGTTTTTTTCCTTCTTCTCGCATTTCAAGTGCCTTTGCTTCTGAATTCCATTTAGGAAATGCACAAGGAAAGCTATCCTGGCCATTCTTTTGTTAATGAAAACATGCGAGTGAGAGCAATCTTGGTGAGAATTTACACTCCGCGAGCTCAACTAGGTAAAAGTTGTTTATTTTAATTTTCTTTGGAACATTAAGAAAGCTCTTAAAATCTATCCTTCCATATGAAAACTAATATCTCTGCTGCTGTTGTACACTGATACTTATTAACAGAACACAATCCTATATTCCTATTAGTGGATTAATGTGTTGGATTTTGTTATTGACTTTTTTCCTATTTTTTATTGAGAAATTCTATGTCCTCACGTTGATCACAAATTCTTGTTGTAGGAAGCTTGGTAAAACTATCAAGGATCATACTTGTCCCAATTACTTATAATACCGTAATTAAGATCTTAGTTTAACGACTCTATTTGAAACACTTTTAAGTAAATTTTGAATATACAAGGGAAATTTTAGGGCTTCATTTAGCTGAACCTCTATGGATGATCGGCTTAGTACAGGGAATTTGCCTTGGGTCTGGGATAGTACTTGCAAAAATGAGTTATGGTATTTAACGTGTTTGATGGAATCCTACTTTGAAAACCTAAATCAAGTATTGAGAGATGGAAAAAAGAAACAACTTAAATGCTAAGTTTGTGACTATTATCTTCCTTGGGGGGCTATCTTCAATGTCATATCTTTTCAGGGCTTTTCCCATTTCCTTCCCAAGTTGGAATTCTGCCCCCATCTCCTTCCCAATGAGATGGAAATAAACTAGGTTCATAGGTTCCCTTTTGAATGAATATGTGTTCCTTTGTTTGCTGGTAGCAAATGGTTATTCCCACAACTAGGGATTCAACCCATGGCTTGGGCTTGGATGCCTATTACTTGTGAAGAAATATCAACCTTGGAGGAGTCTACTGATATTGTCCACTCTTGGGTCTCATTTGGACTATGCTAACAGATGGATGACCCTAGTTGGTCCAGTCTTACTAGTTGGTCCAGTCACTGGGATGGATCAGCTCCCACTAAGTTTGTGTTGCTCATCGCTAATGTTTCTCACAAAGCAAGTCTCTCAGGAAACAAATTTTTCAGTGACATCACTTCCTTTGCTTAAAAGGCCTCTTTTGTAGCACCCAGGATTGATCATAGGCCTCAATCTACAATCTTATGAAGTTTCATGTCTCAATATGCAATCTTGTGAGAGAGAAGAGAAAATCTGAGTGGAAAATTGTTTCATTGATTTAATGATGAAAGCAGTGAGGTTTTACCTCTTTTGTAGGCCTTTCAATAGCCTGTTCAAGTAAAGACTTGTCAAAAGTAGGCTAAAATTTGTTTCAGATTGTTAAAGTAGGAATAGAAATAAGATGCCATAACCTGTTTATTTTGTATGCTGTCTTATTTTAAAAAACCCATTTCTTTTGCACCACTAATGGATAAGGTATGATTCCTGAGGACATCAAGCCATGCAAAGACCATTTAGAACCCATGGCTGCCGAAGTGGTCTTCTGGGTTGATGGAGTCAATCATACAAGTTGGAGGTTGTAAACGGAACTTTACTTGGATAGGCTTTCCCTCAATCTTTAAGGTAAACATATTTTATACACCAAAACTATGCTATATTGGGTCCCATGATTACTCAAAAGACAAAAGCTTACTTTGAATGATCTCATTGCCTACATCTTCTCAGTGTAGTTTACTGTGATAAAAGTCCTTAAGATCTTGGTAGGCATCAGGTTCTATCTGTTTCTTTAGATGATAGTCCTTTGATTTCTCATCCTTAGCAAGCCTTCTAAATCATTTAGATTCTACCTACTTTTTTCCTTTTTATGATAGTATTTATACCAGGGAGGCTGTATTGGTCTTTATGGTGTTGTCATTCAGTCTTTTATAATTGAAGACCATCCTTTCTTTTCCTTTTGATTCCTTTCCAGTCTTTGGGTCAATAGTAGTACCGGAGTATACAATAATTGCTGTTGTCCGGTGCCTGCTTTTGCTGGGTCTAATGACTTTGAGATTCAGCAGTGCTTGGATATGCCTTTTGAATGAGTCTTGCATTTGAGGAGTAACGTGCTTAAGAGGCCTGTCTTCAATGGTTAATTCAGGATTCTTAATATCCAGCCTGCATTTTATCTTATTCTGATGCCAAAATTTCGTAGGATCTTCTCCAACATAGCCTGCATCGGTCAGTTTTTTGATAATATTAGTGAACTTCTTATCAGGCTTAGATGTTACCTCTTGAACAACAACCTGTTCATAGAGGGGACAGTGAGAGTGGGTTGGTCAAGCTAGGCTTTTCCAATGTTACTCGGACTTAGGTACAAGTATCTGACATAGGTGTAGATCTAGTGTTAAATATGATTATTTTTGAAAAAATTTACATGTTTATTCATAGCGATATTGTGTGTCAGTGTTCAAGTATCAATATCCAGCATTGGACAAATGAGGTAGATGAATGGTCTGTGTATTAGAGGGCTTCATGGCTGGTGAGTTCCCAAGATGCATTGATGGTACCAATGTAGGTCCGCGTTATCCAACTCTGTAGGATGTTTGAGTGACTCTACCTCATTCACTTGACTTGCAAGATCTCTAAGGCATTAGGGTGATCTTTGACTCGCTAGTAGCTTTCAGGTTTCTGCCCAGAATCTGTTGGAGTTGCCATTGCTATTATGAGACAGTAACTATAGTCTTGAGCCTGGTGGGCTATTGACAGTGCCAGACTTCAATGCACGTTGTTGGCTTGAGGTGTCCCATTAAAGAACTGGAACTTGTCCCACTAAAGGCCCTCTTTGACCGTGCTCATGGTAAATATCTCCTAGCCTATATTTTTCAAATTACATATTCATCTTGCTGTGAGAGCCATAAAGCTGGTATCAAACGTTGTAGATGATTTCTTTTAGCAGTTTTTATGTGTTGCATAAAGTAATGTAACAAAATTTATTCTTGTTGCTAAGTTTATGTTCAACTGTTTGTTTGTATCACAGAAGTTGTATGATGAGAACATTTCTTGTTGGAAAAAATGTTAGTTGAATCATCACCTTTTATGTGCGCGCAAACAGCCACATATATGTTTTTCTTCTTATAAAGGGATCTTTGTAGGCCCTTCTAACTGAGCTCCCATTTTGTTCTCCATTTGAAGGGAAGGAAAGCATAAAGATGATCAAGAGAATTTGATCAATGATGTAGCAAACACATATATGCCTTACTGCCAGTATGTAGCTACCAATGAAGCCCTTCAATCTTAAGAAAGCTTATGTGCTATCATATGCACCCCAGAATTGAAACCACATTGCTCCAAGATCCCTGTTGCTGACACGCAGACTAGTTATGGCAACGATCAGAGAAATATTGAGTATAATAATCTTCTTAATCAGTATTATGAGCTTGAGGAGAAGAGGCAACAAGTTCTCCAGCAATTCCAACATGCAAATTATTGGAATCCACAAAATCCAGCTCAATCTGGTGAATATCAAGCAGAGAAAGTTCTATCAAACCATGCAACTGAAAATTACTCACAGCATCCATGTTCCTGGTGCTCTTGCCATGGTGTCACTGTTCCAGTAATTCCAGCAGCTTGTGTCACATGTTGCCCTTCATCAAGATTCTCTGATTCTTGTTCCCAAGGCTGCCTTGTGCTAGCACCACTTCAATTTTCAGGTGATAAGTCGTTCTTTTTTTGCAGATTCTTGTTTCGTCAAATCCATTTTTGTTTCCTTGTGTTATTATTTCCTGCCTAAGAATCAGATGGACAGGGCTATGGTCAAAGTGGCTTGTGTTCTAGTTGCCCATCATAAGAAAATCAATTTCACAGATGACAACTCGACCAAAATAGGAATGAAGGATGCTGAAAAAGTATTAAGTACGGTGAAATCCAAAATTTCACTTGTTTCTGCTGTGTGTGAAGGTAAGCAGACAGATATTTGGTTGTTCCTTTATGCTAAAATAATTTGTTCTGTTTCTGAACAATATCTCAAGTTGCGAAATTTTAAGGATGTTTATTATAGTTATTTGATCTCGCTTTGTAGTAGTTCCTCTTGTTGTGAATATAAAATTAATGGAAAATTTAATTACTTGATGTTCATTCTATTCATTTGCACTTAATATACTTGGTAACAGAGTTGCAAACCTATATGGTAGGAACAATTTTGCAGGTGTCTACAAAACTAAAATATTCTACATTATCTTTCCCTTTTGACGCCAAATGTTCAGCATATATACGGTTGTTTCTCTTGAAATATAATCCATTCATTAGCATTTTTGGTATATGGATGGGATTACTTGATACATTGACTTGTCATGCTTACTATAAATTGTTTTATGTTGAAATTTAGAGAATTCATATGGCAATTGGGAAACAACTTCGATACACAAAATTGGATGACTGTTATTGTTCTTTAGAACAAATAACTTGTGTACTTTACAGTTCGCAGAACAAAAATTCCCAAAGTTCATCTGCATATCAAGAAATATTTGAGATCAGCTCAGAACAAACTTTGGCATATCGCAATTTGTTTTACTAGACTGCATTAAAGCATGTGATTTCAACCTTTTTCTTTGGCTGACATTCTCTTTTTGATCTGGTTTCCTTGCAACTGTAGAAAATGAGGGGAAGGAGGAAGCATCTGGTGAACCTGAACTGAAAACATCAAGCGGCACCGAGCACAAAAGTGATCTTGCGACCGTCCTCAGTGCACGGTATTCTGCAGGATTCCACACCTGCAGGAAAGTGATATGCCCGCCCAGTCTTCCCTTTAAGTTGGGAGTGCAACTTGGAGTTTATTTTTTGTTTTCCTATCATAGTTAGGTGTTTGTTAGTCTCCTAATTATGCCCTGTTTGCTTGTCGTTTGTCAACTAGTTTTCGAGTTTTGCCTTATTGCCATCAGTTCTCGTGCTTACTAGTACCTGAACTCTATTGCTTCGGTGCAGGTACCTTAGGAGCAAAGCTTTTTGACTAAACTGTCAACTTAAATACATTTTTGGGCATGCAACAACAAAGTGCAGGTAACTACTATCACAGTTTACAATATGTAAAAGTTTGCGCTTGCTTCGATCCCTGTTAGTGATATACTGAAACCTTCTCGTCGACTGCTAGCATGCCATGGCTAGCTTGTTTTCAAGTCGGAAAGAACTCGAACAGCTTGTCTGCGTTAGCTGCTATTCCCTTTATAACTAGTAGTTCATTAGCAACCTTCCCCATATTATCTTCTCCTTGACAATTTGCTTTCAATCAATTCCAAAAAAAAAAACAAATCTTTTCTTGATAGAAAATGTTTCTTCATGGATTTTGACTACCACTAAATTGGTGCCGTTAATGAGAATAATATAAGAATCTCATTCATTTGTTGTGTTGCCTAGAATTACATCTGCATAATCTCATGCATTTGTTGTGTAATATTATAGCATTTTGTGTGATATCATCTGCACAATCTTATAATTTTTGTATTTTATAATCACCTCCATCGTACATTTTATTATACTTATTAATTAATTTATTTATTTTTGAACAATCAAATGTACAAATATGTTCCAGTTTAAAATATTTAATGAGTATGATATTATTATTTTTAAATATTGTCTCTATATTAGAGAATATATTCATATAATTTTTAAAATCTAGCATAATTATTATTTAAAAAAAAACTAGTATAACATTCATAAATGATAATAAAATATAACATTAGTTAAAAAGTAATCTTTTCTTTGTTAAAAATTGATATATATCTATTAAAAATTAATTTTTTAAAAAACAAAACGTTACATTATGTATTAATTCTATTTTTTATATAATAAAATTTTCTTTTTTATATTATATAGGATGAAAAATAGTTATACTATCCCTTCGAATATAAAATTTTGTCATCATTAATAGAGATAAAATTTGACGGTATAATAGGATTTAGTATTATAATATATAATTTATTTTCTATCATGTCTTAAATTTCATATTAAATTAATAATTTTAATAACAAATTTTTAAAAAGATATTTATAGTTTAATATAATGAAATACAAGGCGCTTCAAGTTTTTTTTAAAAAAAAATTATGATCAAGATGAATTCTAAGAATTTTTAATTTTTAATTTATTTTAATTTGGACATTATAATCCAATTAAAAAAAAATCTTACACTAAAATTAAAAAAATATTAATTTTTGGATCAAATTTATTTTTTAATATTTGATATCTAAAATGTTAAAAAAATGTCCTTTCCTCGTTATTTTACTTAAATCTTCCACAATGCGTAAGGGCTTTTTCTTCCACCGACCCAAACGATAATATTCCTTGTCCTTTGATCCGACGGTTTAATGGTTGCCACGTCTCGCATTGACTGTTTCAGGTCAAACTAGGAATCTGACTGGCACAACGAGAATCAGGCCGCGGCTTCGAGATGGGGCTAAAGTGGCGGCGCCGTTGCACAATCTCAAAATCGCAGGCGAAATCGCAAAAGAGGTGGATTGTGGACGGATCGTAGACGAAGTAGGAAAAATCGCCCTTGTGCTTTCGTTCTTCAACTCAAAGGTACGAATTTTCTGTATTCTTTTACCGCTTCCCCCCTAAATCTCTAGGTTTTTAGATCGTAGACGTTGCGAAGTTAATCCATCTGTTCCTAGAGAAACTCTGATTCTGTCTGATTGGTTTTGCTGTTTCTTCACGCTAGGTATCATCTGCGCCTTGTTTCGTTCGGAATCGAGAGTTTTCTGTTTGGTTTTTTAGCAAAAGCTGTTTTTTTTTCCGCCACTCAGTCAGTACCGCCAATTTTGCATTTTGAGGTTTTCGCGTTTATTTTTATATCCATTGATTTCAGTTGTTCGTACGAGTGAGAATTTGAAGTCGCCAAGTCCTTTTTTTTATTGTCAAATACTTTGAGATCAATTTAAAACTTTGGCCTGCTTACTCAGAAGTCATGATTGATTTATAGATGTGTTCCTCACTGACATTTTCATTGATGATTGTATTGATTATTGTCATAGTATCACCTTTGTTTTTGTGATCCATTCTTCTTTTTTATGCTGTGATCTTGATTCTAAATAGCTGATGCTGGTCCCAAGTGCGAGTAATGTTAGGCCAAAATAATCATCCTTCATTTTATCTAAATGTATAAACATAAAGTTTAACCTTATAATTTGTCAGACTAATAATGCAAAGGGACTTCACCACCAATGTACCTCAATATGCAATGGATGGGCTATGAGGTTAAGCGAAAGTGACCTGTCACTTTGGTACCCCAATGTGATGACAACTAAGTAAGAGTTCTTACATTATTATTGGTCACTGAAGCAAAACAAGTTAATCCATGATCATAGGCTTAAGCTAGTAATTTGAAATACAGGGACAACTTTCAAGGAAAGGACTATTACTAGTGCATACCAAGTTTTAGACAAAATTAACATAATATGTGTGAAAAAAATGTAAAATGGGATGAAGAAAAGGTTAGAGAAATAGACAATGCCAGTTTGAAAATTTGGGTATATTAAATAAAAATGGAATAAGTATTGTGTTAGATAAGGATTATAAGAATGAGACTGTTGAGGTTAAGAGACTTGGGGATAGCATTATCATGCTTAAGTTGATTTTAGGAAATGAGATATAAGTTCTTATTCCCTTGAAGTAGGAGGAAATTTCGGGAAAATTTGGATGGAATTGTTGGTAGTATTCTCATTATTGAAAAACTTTTACTCGGATGACGTTTCAGGATGATTATGGAAGATTTTTATTTAGTGCAAGTTATAAAGAGGTTGGTATAACTATGGATTTCTAACTATGATCTTATAATTGCTACTATTTGAGAAGAGAGATGGACATTTGATTACTTTAAGAGTGAAAATGATCATAGTCAAATATATTGTTTCTATAATAGGAAGATAGTTAGAAAAGTTGTAAAGCAACCTGACAACAGATAGTTGGAACAAACACAACTTCTTGATGATGATCAACTTGCCAATGATAATGATTTTGTGGTCTAGATATCTTATTATTATTTGAACTGAGTTGTCAAATAGTGATTTTTTTTTTTGGAGACTTGAGCTATTAGTTATTTGAAATGCTTCCTTTGGGGGTTCCCTTTTTATTTGGTCTTGACTTATAGATCTTATTTTCTTGTATAGAATTTTCATTTGATATTCAAGGATGGGGGAAAATCTTAAGGATAGAGTTAACGCCCTTGGTGAGCGTCTAAAGAGCAGTGGATCTGGGGTTGGCCGCAAGATGACTGCTGGTGTGAGCTCCATGAGTTCTAGGATGAAGGAGTTGTTTCAAGTCCAAAACGAAGCTGAAAAAATAGTTGAGGCAGCAACCTCGGAGACCCTGAATGCCCCAAACTGGCCTGCCAACCTTGAAATCTGTGACATGATCAACAGTGGAAGATTCAACAGTGTTGATTTTATCCGTGGCATCAAGAAGCGGATCATGCTGAAGAATAGTACTGTTCAATATCTTGCATTAGTTCTTCTTGAGACCTGTGTAAAGAACTGTGAGAAGGCTTTTTCAGAGGTTGCCTCAGAGAGGATACTTGATGAGATGGTCAGGTTGATTGACGATCCACAGACTATAGTGAATAATAGGAATAAGGCTCTTGTCATGATTGAGGCATGGGGAGAAGCTGGAGAGGAGCTTAAATACTTGCCAGTCTTTGAGGAAACCTACAAGGTTTGATTATCTAACTATGGTATCAAAATTTCATTACACAGTTTGAAACCATCTACTGATTCGTTCTTTTCTTAACAATCACATGCAATATATGTTCAAAACTGAAAGGGAACAATTATTGATAAAAGAGAAAAAATGTAGTTTTTATAAAGTTTTGCCAACATTATGCTTCAGTTTCATATTTTAATTTTTAGACTTATCTCTCTAAGCTATCCTGTTTGAACCCACCTTCTGTAGTTATGTGAAAATACTTGAAAACTGTAGTACCAACTTGTATATTTAGCTCTACCATGTAGTTTACTTGTGTTGGGGTCGTCATACAGGCATATACATTCATATTTTTATTTTTATAAATATGGAATTTAATAGAAAAAACAATGTGCGAGATTAAGCAAGGCTAGTAATTGTAGAGAACACCATTATATATCATCCAACTTAAAACGCAAATTGCAAAGCAAAAAAAAATTGACATACATTTAATTAACTAATTTTAAACTACTTTTTTAGTTGTTTCTTAAATCCCTACTTAAGTATATCACTAATTTGTCAAACATGGATCAAATGGCAAAGTATGATTGATGCCACATGAACAATCTCATTGTACAAAACTTGAATAACTCAACTCATGGAAGAGGGAAATATTATTAAGTAAATGATCTGCCACATGGGTTCCTAACTACTTTAAGTTTATTTTATCTCTAAAATTATAACTTTTAAAAGGCTTAATTTCTTTATAAAATTGCAACAAACTTTTATAAATTAAAGAAGGAATTTTCAAAACTGATCACCAAATTTCAAACTGCCAAAGAGAACTCACACAAAGTCACCTCATAAAGATGGAGGTACCAATGTCTACTGCTAATTTAGCACACTCTTTAATTTGAAAATTGAACTACTGATAAGTTGGTAAATTAAATAAGTATGCATTAGTTTATGCCTTAAAACTCCATTATGCAAAATGGAAAGGCCGTGGGACCGGATGATATCCCAATAGAGGTATGGAAATGTTTAGGGAAAAAAGGTATTGAATGGCTTACAAAATTATTTAATTTAATATTGAAAACAAAAAAAATGCCTAATCAATGGAGGGTAAGTAGTCTGGTTCCCTTATATAAGAACAAAGGAGACATACAAAATTGTGCAAACTATAGGGGTATTAAATTAATGAGTCATACCATGAAACTTTGGGAAAGAGTAATAGAAAAAAGATTGAGGAAGGAGACCACGGTAACCGAAAATCAATTTGGGTTCATGCCTGGAAGGTCGACAATAGAAGCTATACATCTTCTTAGGCAATTAATTGAAAAATATCGGGAGCAAAAGAAAGATCTACACATGGTATTTATTGATTTAGAAAAAGCTTATGATAGGGTACCAAGAGAAATTATATGGAGAATTCTAGAAAAGAGAGGCGTTAGCGTAACATATATTGACCTAATTAAAGATATGTATGAAAATGTAACGACTAGAGTGAAGACTTCAGGTGGATTGACTGAAGCATTTCCAATAAGGATAGGGTTACATCAAGGATCAGCTTTAAGTCCCTATCTTTTTACACTAATCATGGATGAACTCACTAGGCACATTCAAGATACAGTGCCATGGTGCATGTTGTTTGCAGATGATATTGTTTTGATAGATGAGACACGTGAAGGAGTAAATGCTAAACTAGAATCTTGGCGGGAAACTCTAGAAATGAAAGGTTTTAGGCTTAGTAGAGTAAAGACTGAATATATGGAATTTAAGTTTAGCAATGCTAGACGTAGTGAAACAATTGTTAAGATAGGAGATGATGAGTTGTCTAAAATCGAGAACTTTAAGTATTTAGGATCGTTCTTGCAAAGTGATGGAGGAATTGAGAGAGATGTCTTACATAGAATACAAGCAGGATGGTTGAAATGGAGATTAGCATCGGGTGTCTTATGTGATCGTAAAGTACCTCTAAAACTTAAAGGGAAGTTCTACAAAACGGCAGTTAGACCTGCTATGTTATATGGTGCTGAATGTTGGGCTATGACTCGGGCACATGAGCAAAAGATGAAAGTTGCAGAGATGAGGATGTTAAGGTGGATGTGTGGACATACGAGGATGGATAGAATAAGGAATGAGAGTATTAGAGAGAAAGTCGGAGTTGCATCTATTGAAGAAAAACTTCGGGAGACACGTTTGAGATGGTACGGACATGTACTTAGAAGACCAATAAATGCCCCTGTTAGACGATGTGAAACTATGATAAATACGCACATTAAAAGAGGGAGAGGAAGACCAAAAAAGACTTGGTTGGCAACAATAAAACAAGATAAATTTTATTTAAATCTAGATGATGATATAGTAGGGGATAGAACTCAATGGCGTAAAAGGATCCATATAGCCGACCCCACCTAGTGGGATAAGGCTTTGTTGTTGTTGTTGTTGTTGTTGTATGCATTAGTTTTAAATTTTTCGGTCAATAAGAACGAGTGGTAATGCTTTTTGTTGTACTATTTATTGGATTTCTAGAGCTAATGAATGCATAAGTATACTCTATATCAGTCTTGAGTCAATGTGGCACATCAACATATTTTTTATGATAAATTATTACTTTAACTCAATCCTTATTCTAGTAGTGATATGGCATGTGTCTCTCATTTTCATGGAAGTACGCAAAGGAACCAAATGAATTTATCGACGAGCTTTGTACTTGAAAGTTATTATGAATGAACACATTCATGGATTAGAGACCCCAAGCTAAATGTTGTCTGCAAAAGTTTAGACAGCATGAATGATTGCTAACTTTGAGTTCATCCTCAATAGGAATGTGGTCATCTATTCACAAAGTCGCAATATGATTTTCATTTATGAATATAGAAAGGTATCGATCATTGGATAGCTGTGGTTTTGGTATGAAAGATCTTAGGTGAAGTATGTGCTTGTCTAGCTAAACTCTTCTTGAAACCACAATTTTATCAAACTTTTAAACCAAATATATTTTTTTATTTCTATTTATAGAATGTTTTACCTTGATTTTCTGTGATCATGATGACTGTTATGATTATGACGGATTTTATGTGCCACAAAAAAGCATATACCTTGTTGACTTTGACTTGAGACTACATGCTCTTGTTTAAGTGACATTTAAATTCACTTCACTGAGTTTTCTTTTTCTTATACCCAATAGAGTTTGAAATCTAGAGGCATTCGATTCCCTGGTCGAGATGATGAAAGCTTAGCCCCATTATTTACGCCTCCACGCTCAGTTTTGGAGACAGAAGCATATAACAGTGCTAATCGGCAGACATACAGTGATCTCCATGCACACAATTTAAGTTCTGAGCAAATAAAGGAAGCTTTTGATGTGGCTCGCAACAGCACTGAACTTCTGTCGACTGTTTTATCATCCTCGCCGCATCAAGAAGCTTTACAGGTTTATAAAAACCATTTCTTAAACATCCAGTGTTTCTTCTTTTATTGTTAACTAGCCCGAAAGTTAGTATCTGAATGCCTGTTATTTTGTGCTATGTCGACAGGACGACTTGACAAGTACACTCTTTCTGCAATGCGAACAAAGCCAATACACAGTCCAAAGAATCATCGAGACAGCAGGTGACAATGAAGCTCTACTCTTTGAGGCGCTGAATGTAAACGACGAACTCCAAAAGGTTCTCTCCAAGTACGAGCAACTGAAGAAGCCACCAGCTGTGAATTCCGCTCCGCAGCCTGCAGTGATTCCAGTCGCAGTTGAGCCGGAGGACTCTCCTCGAGTGAGCAGCGACAATGCCCTCATCAGAAAGCCAGCTGGTGCAAGAGGAAGATCGAGCACAGATGACAACCTAGATGATCTCGACGAGATGATATTCGGCAGAAAGGGAGGGAGTACATCGACCTAATCAGCTTCTGAGCCCTCTCATGATAAAAAGTTTAATGTTTCTCATAGAATTGTTATCATGCTTGAGAGGGTAAAATGTGATGCTTAAATGGATTTAATTCACCATCTCTGAGACTGGACAGGTAAAACTATTTTCTCAACTTGTTTGTATAGTATTTCCGAGTGCTACGTTAGGGTTTATA
Source organism: Boesenbergia rotunda (assembly GCA_024364735.1). Lineage (NCBI taxonomy): Eukaryota > Viridiplantae > Streptophyta > Magnoliopsida > Zingiberales > Zingiberaceae > Boesenbergia > Boesenbergia rotunda. The sequence continues at coordinate 510,145 of JAGFNQ010002314.1, read as the reverse complement.
TGTGAGACTGTTTCATATGTTATTAAATTTATATAATGTGATTAGAATAATGATGGGACCATTCATTTTTCTCGGCTTGATTTGTGTTGTTGAGGTTTTTGTTGTGCTAGTGACAACCTATTAGTTGCAATTGAGATGTATTATATTGCGTTGGGCTAACAAGTTCGATCGACTAACTTGCGAATCGTAGCAATGGTGTTAATTGGATTTGAGTGTGAGGGGAACAAGAACTTCATACAAGAGACTAGATTGTGGTGTCTTTGAACATTTAAAAACATGTGTGCATGATTAGGGAATATTGAAAGCTAGGGGCGAGAGACGTTAAATTTTGTTATGTTCTTATGTTGCTTTTGGCTACTGAACGTACCGGTGCACTGTCCGTTGTTTCAGTAGCCTAAAGCTGTTTCAGAGCATAATGCTCATGGAGGAAGTTAAATTCAAGTATGCAGGTGGAAAGCATATGATAGGGAAGCACCAAATTATCGATTCTTAAAAATCGGCCCTTATCATTACGTTAGAAATACCATGCGTCCACTATCTACCCTTCACTCTTGATATGCTTTAATGCTTGCATTGTATATGAACCTAAGGGTTTCACCTAATAGTTGGGTCGCAAAAGAATTCTTAGAATAATCCCCTCAAGTGAGCTTGCAATGGCAAAATAGTGCTCCAAACGGTCACCGCGAGTTCGTTAGCAGACCGTGAGATCGCAAGGAGACTGTGAGCTCACCGACTCCTCATGAGCTAGCAGCCAAGTGGCTGCACAAGACTACTGTTGGGCTCGCGACAAGCAACGGAGGACAAGTCTGAGAAGAAAGGAATGAATTGTGAATTTATCGTCGCAATAATTTATATTTAGAAACGAAGAAAAGTGTCTCTACTCCTATACTTTAGTGATTCATCCCCCAATCTGGAGTAAACTGACTTCATAAGCTCTTCGTAACCAAAATAGATGACAGAAAGCAAAATTCATTACTAATAAGCACTGAAATATCAGGTTTAACAAGCAATAACATAAAACCCAAACCTTAATGCAGAATACGAACGCGAATTGGCTTCAAATGAATCCACTGAAACAGCATTCTCAGACACGATTAGATAGCTAAATTAATCATCTGGTCCATCTATTGGACGTTATTCACTCAATCGAAAGTTTTTAAAACCGAAAGTCTGATGCTACGAACATGCGGTTCTTGAGAAAAACACAGGCAGATTATGCGTGCGTTCAGATCTTTGACTGCTTCGCGATCTTGAACCATTCAGTATGGAAAGCCCCGGGAATGTCGGTCCTCTCGTATGTGTGAGCTCCAAAGTAATCTCTCTGGGCTTGAACCAAATTGGCAGGAACACTTTCCCTCCTGTAGGTGTCGAAGTAAGCTAAACTAGCCGACATCCCAGGAATGCTGATGCCGGAGTTGATAGCAAGACAAACTACCCGGCGCCAAGCAGATTGACGATCCAGTATCTCTTTGGCAAACTCAGGATCCACTAGCAGGTTGTTTAGCTCGGGGTTCCTATCATATGCCTTCTTGATCCGGTCCAAGAAGATTGCACGGATAATGCACCCACCCTTCCATATTCTAGCTAGCTCGCCCAACTTGAGATCCCAGCCTTTCTCGATGCTCTTTGCCCTTATCAGATTCATGCCTTGTGCATAGCTACAGATTTTTGAGGCATAAAGGGCTTGCCTCACATCATCGATTAACTTCTTCTTGTCAACTGGCTCACTGTCGAAGACACCAGAATGGAAAACTTTAGCAGCTGCAACTCTTTCTTCTTTCAGTCCACTAAGGAACCTGGAATCGAGAGATGCGGCAATGGTTGGAGCGGCCACTGATAGTTCTGCTGCTTGTTGCACGGTCCACTTGCCAGTACCTTTCATTCCGGTCTTGTCTAAGACCTTGTCGACCAGATAACCATCACCCTTATCATCCTTCACCCCAAAAATATCAGCTGTGATCTCAATCAAGAAACTGAGGAGCTCACCCTTGTTCCATTCAGAGAAGACCTGCTGCAACTCTTCGTTCGTAAGCTTCCCCACAGATTTCAATACATCATAAGCTTCAGCAATCAGTTGCATGTCCCCATACTCGATCCCATTGTGGATCATCTTTACAAAATTGCCAGAACCACCTTTGCCAATGTATGTAACACAGGGACCACTGTCAGGCACTTGAGCAGCTACCTTAAGAAGAATATCTTCTATGTTCTTGTAAGCTTCATACGATCCTCCAGGCATCAATGAAGGACCGTTTCGAGCACCCTCCTCGCCACCTGAGACTCCCATTCCAAGATATAGTAAACCAATTTCGGCCATTGCCTTTTCACGTCTCTCAGTATTTTCATACCATTCGTTCCCTCCATCAATTATGCAGTCACCCGCTTCCATGTGAGCTGAAAGTGTGGCTATGGTTTGATCCACTGGTGCACCAGCTTTCACAAGCATGATGACAACACGGGGCTTCTGGATTGAGTTGATAAAGATTGCAGGATCATGGAAACCATAAACAGGGAGGTTTCCCTCGAGTTTAGCACGTTCGACAGTCTCATCAACTTTGGAGGTGGTCCGGTTGTATACAGAAATAGGAAATCCTTTTTCAGCAATGTTCAAGGCTAGGTTTTGGCCCATGACAGCAAGACCGGCAAGGCCTATTCTTGAGAGAGCCATGTTTAACCTGTTTAAAGATTATGCAGGGAGACTGAATTTTCAAAGAATCCAAAAGATCCAGAATCAAATAAAAAATGGAAAGCTACAAATCTCAGTAGTACTCCATTTAATGAACCATGGTGAAAAATAATATAAATTCACATGCATGCCTTATTGCATCTCTTAGAAGCTCAAAGCAAGCAGTATGAATGGCGATAAGCAAGTACTTCTGACAGACTAGAAAATTGAGGTAGAACATTCACAAAAATCATATGAACAGACATGTCTTTTTTTTTTTCATATTATGTTTCAAGAAGCCACTTTGCAGTGCTAGCAAAAGACAAAATGGCCATGTTCAGAGGTGAGTAATCAATACTTATCAACAATGATTGATTAGTACAAATGCACATTAACCAAGAAGGGCGAGACAATCAATTGAGAGAAAATGTATCATGTGAAATACAGGAGAAGTAGATTAACATAGGAATAGTAGACTAATGATACACAGGAAGTATAGAAGGGAAGTCAGTGCAACAGCCTCTGTGATTATATCAGCACAGACTGCTAAATAATAACAAACCCATACAATGTTTTAGGCATACAAAAGCGACAAGTTGAAGAATGAGGTTAACTTCTGATCTCCGGTTAATTGAGGATTAGGTTTATAACACAAGGATGGCATAATAGATCAGAAATGTACATAACTTGAAGTGTGAGAAATGACATTTCAGTTCCATCAACACTAAAATAATACAGCATAGTTAGATTTATAGAGTTAACAAAAAAAAATCATCTAGTTTCTAACCGAGATGTTCAGTGTATTTCTGTTCACCAGATGAAGCATAATATTAACAAGAATTGAAAAATTGGAACAGGCAATCATTTAGCATACAACTAAGTGCAATCTTCAATCATTTATGTTAACCAAGGAAAAACTTCTACTTGTTATTTGAAGAAAAAAGAGTATCACATAAGTCAAAAGAGAAAAAAAATTCAATAGAGAAAACAAGATATCTGAAATGGCTTATGCATTTCAAGACTATCTGATATAGAAGTGAAAACATACTATTGCAGATATTTTTTTGTTGCATCTGCCCTAGTTTTTTTTTTCAAGAAAACACTTCTGTTCTAAGTGGATGTTTTGTCTCCAACCTACTTACAGTAAGAAGTATATAACATACAATATTTGATCCAACAAATCGCTTGTGCATTTTAAGACAATCAAACAGAGAAGTCAAAAATAAGAAATTACAGAAATTTCTTTTTGTTGTTGCATCTGTTCTAGTTTCTTTTCAAGAAAGTCTTCTGCTACAATTTGAAATCGGATCTAAAACTTAGACATCTTGTCTCTAACCAACAACAGTAAGAAAGCACCTACAAAATCTGTTCCAACTAATGCCTAATATAGAAATCAATAAGGATATAGAGAGAAGCCAAACTTTTCATGCAACAAAAGATCAACCAAAGTGAGGTAACAAACACCATAAGGAACAAATCGACAATATCTGAAGACGCTGACTAACATCTAAACTAATGGATCTTCAATCGTAATAGCAAAACCAACACAGTAAAAACTAGTACTCTTTTCTCCATCGGCGAAAACTACATGAATTTAATGCCTTCCCCACTAGCCAATACGCTATTTAGTCATACAAAAGTAAAGGGTAAACTACAAAAAAATCAGTTTAAGACAATACGACATCCTAACTTCTATCTTCCGAACCCCAAGCAATTGAAACCAAAATAAAGTATCTAGATCGAGTCTAATAATTGCAAGAGAAGACCCGATAACAGATCTGTGAGCATTCAAATCGCACCTAGCGGATCTAAACTGAAAGAGAACAAGGATCAGACGATGAGAGGAAGACAGAGAGAGCGCAAACCTTCAGATCGATCGATCGATCGGCCTCCACGGAAGAAGATCCAACGAGGGGTAGGTGAGAACGAGGGGGGAGATATTTCTTCAATGGCTATCGCAGCAGACGCTATAAATAGCAAGATGTGAAAAACCCCCCAAGATAAATAATTATTTTAAAATCTTTTTTAGAAAAGATAATTTATTTTTGTTAAAAAAAGTAGTTTTAGAATTTTATAATTGTCAACATGCCCCCATAAAATTCAAAATTTGAATAGTTTTATTATTTTACCCCATATAATATGATATTTTAACTCATAGCATGTTTTTCACATCACTAATGTATTAAGACGTTTAAAGATGATAATTAATTTATGAAATATTAATTGAGAATTTAAAGAGAATAAATTAAGAAAAAGAATATCAATATTTTTTTAAATAATATTATTTTTACTAGTCAAAGTAAATTTGACTTGAATCATTTGAATGCCGTGTTGAATCTTCATCTAACATCCCTCACAGAACGCTGCCAGTTGAAAAAATCCATTTAAAGAAAAAGAAAATATAAAGGTGAGAAATTAAATATAAATTTAAAAATTCAAATAATAATAATAATAAATAAGTGAAGAATATGATGGCGGCTAAAAGAAGAGGTTGGTGGTTTGATGAGACCATTTAGAATGCGTGGTTGGACTAACCACTCAAATCAAACGTGTAACTACCACGTGGAAATTACGGTCAATGAAACTTGTCAAATACAAATTTTTAAACTAAAAAAATATATATTCTAAGTTACAAATCAAATATAAAAAATATTTATATTCATTTAATTAATATATACAAAATTGATTAAATAAATAAACTTAAATATATTTTATGAATAAAATTTATGAATGATATTTATCAATAATCTTTTATTAAACTTATATAAATTGAAATTAAACTTAATAAATTCAATTTACCTTATCTTATTCAACGGCCTTGGTTGATAATCACAAAAATGATGAATCATTGGAGTGTAACGAAGATATCTGACACATCGGATTCTGAGATTTTTGTACGATCGCTTACTCCATGAAGACACTGTCATAAGCCATCGTGATCGACCAGTCTAAACTTTTCCTTAGTCTTGGAGAGATTTTAGGTTTGGGGCGGATTGATGCATCTCCCAACTGTGATGACTTGATTCATCAAAATATTGTTGCCTAGCAGCGTGATTTTATTAGGTTTGGGAATGTTATAAATACATAGCAATGATACGGAGAATAAAAATGGGATCGAGAATAAAAATTATAGTGAATGATATAGTATGATATAACATGACGTGACACTTTACATACACACGTCCGATTATCGCTTGGACACCATCGACGACATTCGGCCGCCGCCCCGAATCAAACTATACCCTGGGAGGCACGGTGAATCCGTCAGAGATCGTGCATGCAAGGTGTCACGTTACTCACTATGATTTTTACTCTCTCATTTTTACTCTTCCAATTATTATTCGTAAATATATATATATATATATATATATATATAATATATATATATATATATATATATATATATATATATATATATATATAATGTTTTAATTTTAGGTTTTGTTATTTGTTATTTTTTTGTTTATAAACTATAATAAATTTTATTTTTTCAATATCTTTGTTTTTTTTTGAATTTTTAAGTCAATAGTCTTGACGGTGACAAAAGACAATTCGCTCATTCTTAGTACCCATCGATCCATCTTACGATTAACATGAAAAAGATAAATTATGAAGATTATTAATTAGGATGTTATAATTAATATGTAGAAAAGATTGATATACTGATTTTATTATATTTTAATTTTTAAATTTTATAATAATGATATTAACATATTAATTATTATTTTATCCTAACGAAGACTAAGTCAATAGGCTTGAGAGTTTTATACATAAGGATAAATTTGATTTTAAAAAAGTAAATAAAGAAAAAAAATTGGTAAATTGTAGAAAATTCTTCAATTCTCATTTGATCTTTGTATGTACTCTTCATGTGATAAATTCTTACATTCACTTCATGATGAATTGAGTATAAAAGAGTAAAATTTAAGTATATATTATAAAGATTTAAGTATAAAAGAGTGAAAATTAAATATAAAACAGTGAAAATTGAGTATACGGTTTTTTGATGTGATGGATGCAACTTTACATACTTAAATTTTTAACTTTTATACTCAACTTTCTTCAAGTAATACTCATAAAGCTGTCTTATCAATCCTATCAGGGATTACATATAAAAAAATTTTTGAATGAGGACTGCATGCAAAGGTGAATTTGAGAGCGGAGAGTTTAAGAAAATTTTTCCAAAAAATCATTGTATGAATAAATAAAAAGGGCGTCCGTCAAGTCGGATGCAATGGTTCGCTCTATGCTCTGCTACTCCTGAATGACCTCTTCTGTAGGGATCTTTGTCTCTGATCCCAACCGTTCCGGCGCCTACTCATCCTTGGCTTGCGCCGGCGTTCCCCAAACTCTTCTTCCGCACTGAGGGGTCTCAACCCCTAGTTTTATATTAGATCTGAATTTTATATATATATATATATATATATATATATATATATATATATATATATATATATATATATATATATGAGGATAAATATGATAAAAAATATAAAATATGAGTATTAAAAAAAAATAAAATTGAATGTATTGAGTGAAAATTTTAAGAAATATGTTTAATATATTTAAATAATTAATAAATATTTTAATTAAGTGATATGAAATTATGATAAATATGTACATCAAATGAGAAAAAGAGAAAAAAAATTAGTGATAAAAAAATAAAACAAGAATTATTTAAAAAGAAAAAGAAAAGGAAAATAAAAAATATTATTAATAATAATAAAATAAAATAATAATTATTTAATTATAGATAATGATACAGTAAATAATAAAATTTAATAAAATATTTATGTAATCAATATTGTTTAATAGGATTAAATTTAATTATTGTTAATGCATTAGAATCGAACAATATTAAATATTTATATTTTTCTCTGTTTTTGATTCTTGCTACTGATTCATTTTATCATTCAACTCATTTAGACATTTTATGGTCCCAATAAAATTATTGGCCTGTAGACCAATAGATCTCAATAATACGAGTACAACTATTCATAGAGACATATTTAATCAAATAAAGAGATAATTGATAAAATAACAACAATTAAAAGAAAATGCAACTAGCTGTGCTCCCACTTACAACAGGATGGACAAACAATTCCCCAAAGTTGTATATGTTATCTCCAGCAAACATGAAAGATAGATCATAAGCCAAATCTTGGAAATAGAAACAAGGTTAGATTTAGCGAATGATTGCAAGCATAGGTGGGCACAATATTCCTTATTAAACAGTCCTCCTGAAATATATTGACAATTAATATGTGAATATTATTGTTTCGGAAAGAATCAACGTCGATGATCAATCACTAGGGTTCAACCCATGCTGATGCTGACGCTAGAGGAGGAACTCTATACCCTACGAGATTAACACGAGCGTTAGGGGAATACGCGGGAGGTTGTCCGGCGGAGCTCACTCTAACGCTCAAGTCAATGCCTTGATGGAGGAGATGAGAAGAAGACAAGAAACTTATGTGCGAAAATAGAGAATGCATAACCCCTTTACTGGAGGGGTTGGAGTACCTTTTATACCTGCGACGGCTACCTTCGTGAGTCTCCGCGATCTTTGTCACGCCCTCCCGTTTTTTGATTACTAGATAACTTTTGCAACGGTCCACGCCACCATCAAGTTTGACCCATTGCGGCATTTATGGGTCATGATGACTCCGCGATAATGGGCGATGGTTATCCGCAGATCCGAAAAAAGAGGGGTCGTTACTTGAGGTCGAATGCTTCCTGGGCTCCGCTTCCCCGAGGTGATCTCGGGGTTTTCTGGCACGGGGGGTCCCAGGCACTCCGCTTTCCCGAGGTGATCTCGGGGTCTTCTGGCCCGGGGGGTCCCAGGCACTCCGCTTCTCCGAGGTGGTCTCGGGCCTCGATATCCCGAGGTGCTCCCGGGAGGGGGTCTTCTAATTTGATCTCCGGGGCGTGTCTACTGCGGGAGGCCCCGGGGGATCCCCTTCCTGAGAGGATCTCGGGAGCTCCGAAAATAGAGTCGTTCAGATTCGCTATATCTTACCACTCAGCTTCTTCAACCCACGTGTCCGCAACGGGGGTACTCAACCCCATCACAAATTCCTCCCTTCAAGTATGATCGAAAGAAGTGTTGCTGACTGATTAAACTAGTGTGGTGATAAAGAAGTTGTCTTCCCATATGTCTTGGCACCCTTTACTGCTCCCTTGGCAGTTATATTGGGTCCGAGGTTTGTAGAATTTGCCTCTGGTCCCGAAGCAATCCCTCTTTGGTTTGTCTTCCCAAAAAGGCTTCTGAGGCTTTTGAGGTACTACAATGATACTTGTCCCTCCTTCATAAAGGCGCATGACGCTCTTTAATGGCGATAAAGTCCCTTCACGAATTCCTCGTCGCCATGTGCCCCAATTGCTCTCTTCACGGTCTTTTACTGACGTGTGTAGCTGTAGCAGGCTCACGTCAAACGACTATTCTATGGTGCTGCTCCGATGTGGTGATTCCTTGCCTTCCACGTGCCTTACCCCCATTGCACACATGCGGGCGACTTCCTCTGTATAAGAAGGGGAGGCAAAGTCGTTCGACCACCTTCTAGCTTCGTTGCATGGTGCACCTCATCTTCGTCTTCTTTCAAGGATTCTTTTTAATGTAAGTCTTCTGCCTTCTCCTCGTCTTTTCCCTTAGGAACATGGAAGGTTATCGAGCGGAGTGGTATGAGTCTGCCTCCTCTAGAGTGAGGCCGGAGGCTTTGCAGGTGGCCATTGAGGCCTACGACATTCCGGCCAAGATAGCGGTGGTGGTCCCTGAAGTAGACCAGACATCGGTGGAGCCTCCCGTAGACTTCTTTATCTTCTTTCTGGGGCAAGTAGATTGGGGCTCCGCTTCCCCATTCCTCTTTTTTTCATGAATGTGGCCTCCTACTTCGATATTCCTCTTTACCAAATGGTTCCCAACACCTTCGCCCTAATGAGAGGGGCGTACATTATCTTCAAGCTCTTCGATATCCCCTTGACCCCTCGCCTTTTTCATTCTTTCTTCATTCTGATTGGCTCACGAGGGGCCTTTAGCTTTTCGGCACGTTCCGGCCATAAGTTCTTAGGATGGTTCCCTTCCTCGCACAAATGATGGAAAGAGAAATTCTTCTTCATCCGACTGCCTACGCAACCCTTCAATCCTCTCCGCTGGACGAAGGATCTACTGACTCCTCCTTCCTTAGGGAATTTCCTCCAGAGTCCAGCCTACCAGCGTGCCATGAACATACTCTTCGGCATGGAGTTCAGTGGTCTGGGTCTGGTGCAGAGTGAGGAACTCATGTACCGAGCGAGCCTTAGCTTTAAAGTGACCCAGATTAGCCCCAACCTTGGTTCGTTCATCTTTTTCATCAATGCATGTTAGTTCTGACTAATATCTTGCCTGGTTATTGTAGAGGAACTCATGTTTTTTAGGGCAATGCACCGACTTATCAAGTGAGAGGAAGCCAACAAGGAGGCTCTGGACCCCCCCCCCCCCCCCCCCCCCCGCTGCTCCTGGTGCACCCTTTACTCCAGCCGAGTCCTCGGACGAGACTGCTGAATCGTCCAATGAGTATGCCTCGTCAGAACGGGCAGAGGCTTCTATTGCACCTCCGCCGTTTGCCGACTGGGGGGTTTCAGGTCCGACGGTTGACCTAGAGACGAGCGTCCCTTTAGAGGATGATTCATCCACGGCTACGATCCATCCAGAGGGGATCACCGAGGAGTTGTCGCCCCTACTGCCCCCTCAACAGCCCAATTCTCTGGTAGGCAGAAAAGGAAGGTTCAGGAAGGCTCAGGCCCCAAATGGAAAAGCTATGCTCCACTGGCCCTAGCACCCTACCACCTGTCCCTGATGAGGATGTTCCACCTTCCGATGGTAGGGGAGCGATTCCCCTATGCCCCCCTTTTCTATCGCCTGCCGCTTCGGAGGTAGGTGGTCAGACCTCCAACTCTTCTTCGGTTGACCCTGCTGAGGTCACTAAGGGTAAGAAAGCATTGCCCACTCAATACCAAATGCAACTTGACCGTCTTCAGAAAAGGCTAGATGCGACGTTGGAGGTTTCCATGCAATCTTTCCCCTTGGTGCAGTTGAAAGAGGTTCTTGCCGAGGGCCTTTCTTCTGTGGGCACTTCCAGCTCTGAGGAGGGTGACTCTGGCCCTTCTACACTGCCCCTGGAAGCTCCTGCTGTCCAGCTACTTCCTCCGCGCAAGGGCTTGTTGCCCGTAGGGAGCCAGGTTGACACCCCGGGACCTTCGGGAGGGGAAGCCGCGGATGTTTCTACAGGGCCCCTTACTACCCTCCATGAATCCCTTTTGAAGGTGCGTGTTCCAGGTACATAGGCTATTTTTTGTATGCTTTATAATTCCTTGGTGCAATGATAGGCGGTTGAAGACTGCCTGACAGTCGACCGTGGCTTGTATGCCTGGCCTGAGATTGAGGCCTTGGCCCATCGGGCCTTGAGAGCAGAGGTTGCACCTGACCACGAGCACAGAGCGGGACTTATGCAAGCGGGGGTCAGCAAAGCTCTCCGCGTGAAGGTGGAGCATCAACTGGACACCTTGCTGCCCTTGGAGTCCTCTCTCCAGGGTTCTCGACATTGGGAATGATTGACGTCCGAGAAGGTTATGGCCGTCACCAATGACCTGCTCCGGGTGACTCGGGAGTGGGACCAGCTTTAAGCGAAGGAGAAGAAGTTGTCAGGCAATATCCGCCTCCTAGAGGCCTCGGTCAGGAGGTCAAATGAATGTGTCAAAGACCAGGCACGTCAGCTAACCCAGAAGGAGTTCGACCTCCTGATGGCTGCTGATCGCCTATCTGACTTCGAGGAGGATCTAGCCCAGGCCCGATCGGAAGTATGGGCTACCTCGGATAGTCTCAAGGAGGCTTTGGCGGACCAAGATAAAATAGCTACTGAGATGGAGCAGCTAACGCATGCCAAGGAAGCTGCTGAAGTCGACATGCATAATTTTCGGGCTATCGAGGCTTCCCGCATGAAAGAGGCTGAGGCATACTTCAAGGCTAAGTATATGGAGTTGGATGAATTTGGCGACATCATTGTCGACCATGTAATGAAGCGCTTGAAGCAAGGCTTCCACGGAGCCATCGACCAGCTGAGGATGGCCCACCTTCTACCTCCGGATGCTAACCTGAGTTTCATGAGCATCAACCGAGTTTGGGAGGAGCTCCCGCCCACGGACAAGGAGATGTAGGATTATTTATTACCTGAGAGCTTGGCCGCGATGTACCTATTCTGGTTATAATGAAAAATATCTCCTTGCCTTACTGTCTGTGCATGCTTTTGTCATTTGGACCCGTATATCATTCGTCTTCATCTTGAGGGCTATGGGAGTAGAAGGATCGATATTTCTTTCTGACTATAGGAGCCAAATAACCGATTTCCCTTTTTGAGGAATATGCATTCCTTCCCGACCCTTGGGGCAAGGGAGGCAAGGAGCCACTGCTCGTCCCCGTAGCCCTTAGGGTTAGTTTCACGGACCCCGAACCCCCTATGACGCCAGGTGTCTCCTGGGGTCTTCAGGTTTGATCTTGGATGTGGATCCTCCCAAGGTTGAAAGCCTAATCGCCAGGCCTGCAGCTGTTCCTTTGTGGGACCCCAGTTGGCTCCTCGCTCTATTGAGTGTTTGTGGACTCCGAACCGTCATATCCGAGCCCCAGGCAATCCGTTGAATTGACCTATTAAAGTTTTGTGGATTCCCAAGCGCTGCATGGGCAAGCTAATTGCGGTGATAGCAAAGACGCGACGCTTCAGGATTGGCACTCATTAATGCTCCTGCGCTGTGCCCTCATTAAATACGGAGGGGCAACCCTCTCTATAAAGACGGAAGGCCAATGCATCCGTTCTCCTCTATCTTTCCTTCCTCTTCTCATGGATTAGGAAGGGAAAAGAGGTTTCCACCTGGAGAGGAGATCGATGTGGAAAAAGGTTCCTAGAATCCCCTGTCAGGCGTCCACCCTTCTGGTACATCCTTCGCCGTCACTCCCTCTAACAAGGGTTTCTTGCATTACTGGGGAGCATAGCAGAGATGATATCACACCTTTCCCGGGAGAGTCTGCCAGGGATGGAACCACAAGTTTCACCAGAGAATCCAGAGAAGACATTACGTGCTTTACTGAGGAGCATGACAGAGATGACCTCCTTTGTTTCGCCTGGGAGCATCTCCTGGTGGTTCATCTCCTATACACCATCGGGTGGACAGTGTCTCCTGATGTCTCATCTTCTGGTGGTTCATCTTCTGCCCCTTCTCGGTTGCTCTCCTCCGTCTAATCGCCCGTTTCCCCAAGTTTTGGGCATCGGACATCAGTCAAGCCGAGAGTAGTTTGTCGTCCGGGGAGGAGTTGCAGCCACTGCTCCCTCTCCTCTTCCCTTTGTATTTTGTAGTTCATCTTTATCTTTAGATGTGAGTTGACTGTAAGAGGCAATCAGGATCTCCGAATGGAACTGTTTCGTCCATGTGTACCCCGAGTTGTTCCTATTCCTCTTTCATTCATGAATGTTCATGAGAAGGGAGAGTCCAGAAGACCCAGCCGCAGCCGAAAATTCAAGGATCCTGACCATAATGAAAATGGCTCCCTGCTCACCCACCCCTGGAAGAAGGTTCCAGGCTAAGCTACCATGCGGAGGATGATAAAGTGATAGAGGATGGCCCGGGTAGAGGAGTGATATCCTCTACTGGATTTACTGATTGCATCCCTTATTCATTGTGCTCTCCTGAGACATCATTGTCAATGTATTTTACATAGAAATGAAGGAAAACACCTATTACTTCTGATCTGTAAGCGCTTTGAGTAGTAATAAAATGTCATGTTGGTTTGCCATTGTCTGAAGATGCTTGTTTCATGTCAGGTAGGTTGTGTGTTAACCTTACTTCCGCAGCACCCAGACTAAGCCTAAGTACCTTGGGCATCCGCAACACCGTGAGACATTAGTGTTTTGATTTCTTGGTTGGGCATCTGTAGCACCCAGACCAAGCCTAAGTACCTCGAGCATCCGCAGCACCGCGAGGCATTAGGGTTTTGGTTTCTTGGTCGGGCGTCCGTAGCACCCAGACCAAGCCTAAGTACCTCGGCATCCGCAGCAATGCGAGGCATTAGGATTTTGATTTCTTGGTTGGGCATCCGTAGCACCCATACCAAGCCTAAGTACCTCGGGCATCCGCAGCATCGCGAGGTATTAGGGTTTTGGTTTCTTGGTCAGGCGCCCGCCTAAGTACCTCGGGTATCTGCCGCACTATGAGGCATTAGGGTTTTGATTTCTTGGTTGGGCATTCGTAGCACCTAGACCAAGCCTAAGTATCTCGGGCATCCGCAGCACCGCGAGGCATTAGGGTTTTGGTTTCTTGGTCGGGCGTCCGTAGCACCCAGACCAAGCCTAAGTACCTCGGGCATCCGTCGCACCGCGAGGCATTAGGGTTTTGATTTCTTGGTCGGGCGTCCGTAGCACTCAGACCAAGCCTAAGTACCTCGGGCATCCGCAGCACCGTGAGACATTAGGGTTTTGATTTCTTAGTTGAGCATCTGTAACACCCAGACCAAGCCTAAGTACCTCGGGCATCCTCCGCATCGTGAGGCATTAGGGTTTTGATTTCTTGGTTGGGCATCCGTAGCACCCAGATCAAGCCTAAGTACCTCGGGCGTCCGCTGCTCCGCGAGGCATTAGGGTTTTGGTTTCTTTGTCGGGTGTTTGTAGCACCTAGACCAAGCCTAACTACCTTGGGCATCCGCCACACCACGAGGCATTTGGGTTTTGATTTCTTGGTCGGGCATCCGTAGCACCCAAACCAAACCTAAGTACCTCGGGCATTCGCAGCACCGCGAGGCATTAGGGTTTTGGTTTCTTGGTTGGGCATCCGTAGCACCCAGACCAAGCCTAAGTACCTCGGGCATCCGCAGCACCGCGAGGTATTAGGGTTTTAATTTCTTGGTTGGGCATCCGTAGCACCCAGACTAAGCCTAAGTACCTCGGACATCCGCAGCACCGCGAGACATTAGGGTTTTGGTTTCTTAGTTGGGCATCCGTAGCACCTAGACCAAACCTAAGTACCTCGGGCATCCGCAGCACCGCGAGGCATTAGGGTTTTTGTTTGACGTGCTGGTACTTGTGCGAGGACATGTTTCTTTATTTCATAAATTCACTGTAAGGCAACAAGAACACATAGGCAAGTACACAGTATGCGACACACCTCTTACCGGGGGTGACCAGACTGGAGACAGTTGGCCTGCTCTAGCTTTGTGAGCCTTTCGTTCCTGTCATTCTGTGAATGGTCGCTTCCTCCGGTTAGTCTTCCTGCACTCTCGAGTTCTTCCGGGACTCCGCTCTGACTTCCCCACTGTAGCATCTCTGAGACACCAGTTGGTCCCCTTTGACTTCAGCCACTCGATCGCCAATTGAAACTTTTATGTTCTGATGGTAGACAGAAACCATCGCCTGGAAGACACTGAGAGTCGGGGGCCCCAAGATGGCGTTGTAGGATGAGAGAGTGTCCATGATCAAGAAGGGTGTCCTCCTGGTCCTCTCGAGCACGTCACTACCCACCAATAGCGGCAGGGTGATTTGCCCTATCGGTTGTACTCGATACCCGGTGAAGCTGAACAGCAGGATCGAGATCGCAAGTAGTTCATCCTCGTCGATCTACATTTGATCTAGCGCAGCCTTGTACAAGATGTTCACGGAACTTCCTGTATCCACGAAGATGCGCTTGACCTCATAGTTGGCGATGCGGGCAAGGATCACCAAGGCGTCTTCATGGGGAGCTTCCACCTCTTCCAAGTCTTCGGGGTCGAACGAGATCGTAGGACCACGATCCTGGCTCCGGCTCGTCCTAATTGCATAGTTCTCTAGACGCCGGGTGTTGGATTTCCTGGCCCGATGGGAACCTCCCCCAGTGGGTCCTCCAGAGATAACTCCCACATGTCCAGAGGGCAGGCCGCGTGCAGGGGTCTTGCCATTCCGGGGGTCTTTTTCCAAGGAGAGAGATCTGAGGGGTGCTGGCCCCCGACTCCTTCCCCTAGACCGAGATCGGGACCGATGTCGAGTTTCGTTCTCTCTCGACTCCCTCCGTTTGGGAGAAAAGCTTCGCCGAGGGGAATTTCGATGATACCCCATCTTCTTCCACTTCTTCTGAGGCTTGGGGTCTGCCTTTTCACTCAATTTTTTCTTCAGGGCATGACACTCTTCAGCGGAGTGTGTCGTACTGTTATGGAAACCGCAGTACTTCATCAGTGGCTCCGTTTGCTCGGTGTCCACTGTCTCGACCAGCTTTTGCCTGCCATCCCACTGGTCCTTCCCCGGGTGAAGGTCTTTTCCTCGGGCTGGGGCCAGGGGTTCCCTCCTCTCGGACCGGGTAACGACCTGAGGGGGGACTCCGACTGGTTCCTTATGCCGGGCGAACTACACCTCCTCCACATTGACGTGTTTAACAAAGCGCCCTAGCAAGTTGTCAAAACTGGTGGGTGACTTCTTCACCAGAGATATGAAGAAATCCCCTTCCGCAAGCCCCTGAGTGCAGGCACTAACGAGGATCTCCGGCGTCACTGTTGGCACATCCTGTACCACCCGGTTGAACCGCTGGATGTACTCATTGAGCGGCTCGTTTGGCTTTTGTTTAAGTGCAAACATGTTTAATGTCGTCTTCTGATAACGACGGCTGCTGGCAAAGTGGTGGAGGAAGTGTTAGATCGATTCCGTATGCTAGAGGGGGTGAATAGCGTTTTTCGATTCTTCTTGTACCTACGTTGTTAGTTGGCAAGCAGAAATACAAAAGAATAAGACTAACATAGAAAAGCAACGCTAACAAACCAGATTTACTTGGTATCCACCCCGGACGGGTGACTAATCCAAGAATCCGTCGGTGGATCACACCCCGGATAACCTCCGGCTAGCCCTCGTCGCTCCTTGTAGGTGGAGAAACCTCACCACAACACCTTGAGAAGACCTTAGCACAAAGACTACTATCTTGCCTTTAACCAAGATAAGATTTTCCAAGAATCTCAGCCACCACGAAGTCCTCTTTAAATAGAACTCGGGCTGAAGCTCTCGCCACCAGTCGACTGCTCCTAGGGAAATCGACTGGTCCCACTGAAAATCAACCGTTGCAACCCCAACATTCGAATTTTCAGCCAACTCACCAGCCACCTATCAGTCGACTGCTCCCAGGGCAGTCGACTGGTCCCCAGCTAGAACCCTTCTGTGAGTTTCATCAGTTGACTGCCCCCAGGCCAATCGACTGGTCTACTCACCCACCTAAGGATACCCTTCCCGAGTACATTCCACTCCGCACTCGAACCCTAAGATTTCCCGAGTACAATCACATATCACTCGTACTCTCACGACTTAACTGACTCCTTATCCGCAACCTAGACTATTGCCTTCGCGCCCTCTTCATCTTCGGCCCTCGTCCCTCAGATGCGCACGCAAGACTCCAGCTTAACTCCATGCCACCCTTCATGTACGCCTCGAAGTCCGCACCCCTCAGCTCATCGTCCCTGCTCTCCAAGGTCCCTCAGGTGCACACAAGCCTCCAGCTTGTCTTCATACCACCCTTCACCATACCGAGACCGTCCAGCCAAGTCCATATGTGTAACCTGTACATCCTGCACACTCAACATACACATATGAGATCACAAGAGAAAACCTAACTTAAACCCTTTGCCCAAACATCAAAATATTTGGTCACTCCGGACCACAGATTGCCTCAACAGGAAGGTGGTTCTAAACTCCATGAAGGAGTTGATAGAACCTGGGGGCAGCCTTTGGAACTATCGTTGGGTCACTCCTGATAGGGTGTTCAAGAACACCCAATACTTTACTCTGTTGGTGTACTGGTGGAGGAGCACCGTATTTTTGAGCTTGCAGACATGATCCTTCGAATCTGCCTTCCCGTCGTATTCGGCGATCCCCTGCCCGCGAAACTGCTTCGGCATGGGGTCTTCCACAATTTCCGATGAGAAGGGAGTAGAGGGAGTCTTGGGGAGGACTTAGGTTTCTCTCTCTTCCCTTGCCCATCTTCGTGTCTCAGTGCGCTAGAGCACCGAGTTGGCCTTCTCAATATCTCCGAGGGAGTCTCGTCGGTGTTCCGGGGCTACGCCAGCGCGCCGCCCCGGTGGTGTGACAGATCTTCGCGGTTGAGGGTGCGATATGGAGACTCTGGAGATCTCCTCCCGCATAGAAACACCTTGCTGTGAGGTGGTGTGCTCGATTTGGCGCTGTTAGAGCACCTCTTTGATGGCGTTGGCCACCAAGCGATCCAGTTCCTCCTTTGTCAAGACAATTGTCCCGCCGGCTCTACCATCGGTGCTCCTTCTGGTGCTTTACTAGTTTCCCGCAGACTACGACAAACTTATTCTGGAAGGAATTAACGTTGACAGCCAGTCACCAGGGTTTAGCCCATGCGGATGCTTACGCTAGAGGAGGAACTTCACACCCTGCGAGATTAACACGAGCGTTAGGGGAACACTCTGGAGGTTGTCCGGCAGAGCCCACTCCGACGCTCAAGTCAGTGGCTTGATGGAGCATATGAGAAGAAGACAAGAAACTTATGTGTGAAAATAGAGAATGTGTAACTCCTTTGCAGGAGGGGTTGGAGTACCTTTTATACCTGCGGCGGCTGCCTTCGTGCGTCTCCGCAATCTTTGACACGGCTCGTCGTTTGTTGGTTACTGGATAACTTTTGTAACAGTCCACGCCGCCATCAAGTTCGGCCCGTTGCGACATTTATGGGTGATGATGACTCCGCGATAATGGGCGATGGTTATCCACAGATCCGAAGAAAGGGGGTCGTTACTTGAGGCCGAATGCTTCTTGGGCTCCGCTCCCCCGAGATGATCTCGGGGTCTTCTGGCCCAGGGGGTCACAGGCACTCCGCTTCCCCGAGGTGATCTCGGGGTCTTCTGGCCCGGGGGGGGGGTCCTAGGCACTCCGCTTCCTCGAGGTGGTCTTGGACCTCGGTATCTCGAGGTGCTCCCAGGAGGGGGTCTTCTAATTTGATCTTCGGGGGCGTGTCTATCGCGGGCGAGGGGGGGGGCATCTTGCCACTCAGCTTTTTCAGCCCACGTGTCCGCCACGGAGTGCTCAACCCTATCAATGATCATCATGAGATTTCAAGATCAAAATCTAACAAAGTCAATATGTCCATCCTTCCTACGCGTTAGCCACAATATCTGAGTTAGTAACTTTCTTGATTTATCTTTTCCGTATTGATCACTCTGAGATGAATTAACAATAGCGTTTAGATGAACAAATCACTTTATGCCACCACTATTGCTTATTAAACATCCCAAGTACAAAATTGAAATTAACCAAACCTCATCATGATAGATCTTGTAACTCTTAGGAGACATGAATTCTAAAATACCATATAAAATCACGAATAATAGAAAATACAACAACATATCAAGAATCTAATTTTTTAAATATAATCGATCTCTAAAATTTTGATATTTGTTTAATAAGATTCGGTTAAATTTGACATAATTAAATGATAAGTATATCAAGTAATTAATTTCAACTGGCATTATAATAAATATGACTTTTTACCATGCATAATTTTATGATCCGCAGTACGTATTGTACGCTGTACAATTATAAGCAGTTAAAAATCATACGCGCGCTGCACTGTGATTGATGTCGATTGTAGCATGCGACACGTTGCATTTAGAGCCCATCACAACGCGCGGTGCGCTGTGATTAAACATTATATCATTCGTAACGCACATAATTAAGCGCTTTGCAAAATTATTATTAACGTTTTTTTTGAAAATATTATCATTTGTTTTAAAAAAATTTATCCACTATTTTTAAAATTTAATGCCCATGTTTTTTTTTATTTTACGAGCAAATTTTATTTTATTTTATTTTATGTGCGTGCGAAGTTTGGGGATTTGGCGTAAGGAGTTTGAGTAGCATTTTTTATGCTCTTTTTTTCTTTAGATTTAATGTGCGGCTTTTTATTTTATGAGTAGTTTTTTTTAAATTTTATGTGCGGATTTTCATATTTTATCCGCAGTTTTTTTTTAAATTTTATGTGCGATTTTTTTAATTTTATCTGTAGTTCTTTTTTTTAAAAAATTATGTGGAGGTTTCAGTTTTTGAGTTGGCGAAATATTTTGAAAAAAATAATTTAAGAAATAATATTATTAACACGTTGCATTGTTAATATTTTATAATTTTTATTAGCAGCTTGCATTTTGTTTGCACGCTCTCGGGTGTATATATATATATATATATATATATATATATATATATATATATTATATATATATATATATATATATATATATATATATATATATATATATATATATATATATATATATATATATATATATATTATGATACATTATTTATGGTGTACAATCATGACTACTTACTTAGGTGATGAAATCTTGATCATTCATCTTTATCATGTATTTTTGATCGGTGATGTACAGATTGACACCTATGCAGGTGCTTATGATTGTGCACTATAAGTTATGCACCATATCATTCCTATATATATATATATATATATATATATATATATTCCATATGATGTTAACATTAAGTTTTAATAGTGCACGTTGCACGATGTAAAAAAGTTTATTGGCAGTGTATTTTTTTTCGCGTCGTCATTTTTTTAGCTTAGCTAATTGAGCGCGCTGTAAAAGCTCTTATTAATGACACGTTTTACTTATACACTATTGATAATGTGCTGCGAAAAATCATATTTGTTGTAGTGTAGAGGTTAGGCAAGGGGTGATGAGTCTACCAGCTGACTAGTCCTAATTGGAGGTTAGGCAAAGGGTGATAAGTCTACCAAGTGATTAGTCCTAACTCGATGTTAGACAAGGGAAGTCTTGGTGAATGAAGCCGGGTCCTAGTGAGCGAAGGTAGGTTGCTGAAATCCTAGTGAGTGAAGCTGAGCCCTAGTGAGTGAAGTTAGGTTAGTAAAGTCTTGATGAGTGAAGTTAGACCCTAATAAGTGAAACTAGGTTGGTGAAGCCCTGGTGAATAAAGTCAGGTAGTGAAAAGTCCTAGTGAGTGAAACTAGATAATGAAAACCCTAAGATATGTAACCTTAGAAGTCTTAGAGGAATAATCTCCAAGCAAGTTTTATTGGAAGGTTTTCGGTAGCAAGTTTCATCGGAAGGTTTTCGGTAGCAAGTTTCATCGGAAGGTTTTGACCACGCACCGTCGATCAAACCAGTGGATCTTAGTAAATCTAAGAATAGGTTTATCAATACTGTTTGCATTACTAGTATTGTTGTTGTGCTAATCTAGTTTTACAGAAAAAGTCTTAGTGGATCAGACTATCAGACACTGAGCAGATTAAGTTCGAATAGTTTTGAAGGACCCGATATTTGGTAGGTGAGTTGAGATAAGTTCTAGAGGAGAGTGTTGTGAGGTCGTATCTCGAGAGGTAAGCCTTAGGCGTTGATCCAACTAGAGAAACCTACGAAGGTTTCGAAGTTGAGATGAAGATAGGTCTTACTATCGTTTACTCATGCATCTTATATATTTGTGCTAACTTTGTTTTGCAGAGTTAATTCCTTACATGCTATTATGTTGTACAAATATTTTTATGCAGATTAGACAAAGAAAGTTGACCGAGAGTTTGATTGACTAAACGAGTAGATCAGTCGACTGAACTAAGTAGCCTGTGCCAGATTCAGTATATTCAGAGGGATCGGTCGACATACCATATTTGGTAAGGCGTAGCATACACAAATGGAAGACTTTTCTGTCGACTGATTATGAGATCAGTCAACCGAACGCAATTAATGCAGAGACAATCGAGCACATCTGAGAAAAGCAAAGAAGATATAGCGCGGGATTTAATCGACGCAATAGATGGTTTAGTTGATCGATAGGATCGATCGACCGAATGCGCCTTATATAAGGAACTCGAGACCAGTGCATTTAGAAAAGAATTTCATTCGCTCTACACTCTTTTCCTTCGTCGACAAACTACTCATGATCTACTGCTACGACACCAAGAAACTCTTTGATACATTGTGCTCAAGACCACTTTTCCATGTCGATATAGTTGTTCTTTTTGTTGTACTTGTACTTGCATATTAAAAAAGAAGTTAGTAGGTTGTTACTAACTTTTCTTTACATCTTGTATGACATTGCTTTCTTTGAAAGATTTTTGGAGAAAGGATTATAGTGGATTGCCCATCGAGAGTAATCGAGGACTGCAGGCCTTGGAGTATGAGTCGTTGAAGGCTCCGAACCAAATAAAAGAAAAAGTGTACTTTATTTTTCCGCTGCTTAACTATTTCTATTTTTTCTTTTACTTTGTTTTACATTATCGAAAAGAAAGATTTATGAATGATCGAGATTTACCCACCCCCTCTCTCAGTTTCTAACGATCCAACAGCTGGTATCAGAGCAAGACAACCCTGAAAAAGATATCACGATCTTTCTTTGTATTAAAGTTTTTCTTTCTTTTTTATTTAGTATTTCTTTCATACCACATTACTAATCCCAAGACAAAGTCTTGAAAATATTTTTTGTTATTTATATTGTTTTGTAAGAATGTCGATGACTTTTTAGGAAGGGCGAAATATCTATGAACCTCCACCATACGAACAAGATGACTTCAACTACTGGAGACGAGCAATGGAATAGTTCATAGGAAGTGAAAACTTTGACGACTTGATAACCTTGAAAATGCCATCTCGAAACTTTGAGGCAGACACAAAGGTAATGAAAGTCTTATTTAATGATTTGCCTAATGAAATCATGTGCGTATGTTAGGAAAGTATGAAAGTGCCTATGATCTCTAGACTCGACTGATTGACCTTCACGAGAACCCATCAAAGCTAAAAGACCAAGGTGAATCTGAATCTGAGGATCTGAATCCCCACAATCATCCTCAGATTTAGACTCAGAAGAACTAGATCAGATCATCTTCATGACACTAATGACAAAGGAGGAGGTAGCTAAATTTGAATATGAGTCCAAGCTTGAATTTGAGACGGCAATGGTCGAGAGGGTGAATCATAACAAAGATTCAAAAGGTAATATTGTAAATTTAAAATTTAAAGAATACATAATATATTTTAAGTGCAGTGAAATAAGACACTTTAAAATCAAGTGTCCCAAGAGTTGATCCGCACAATTGGATGCAAAGAAGAAATCGATGCCAGGAGTCCAAAAAGTAAAGGAGCACATTGAATGTTTCAAGTGCAAAAGGATGGGACACTATAAAAGCTAATGGTCGGAGAGAATATCCAAGAATTCAAGGGGAGTAACTATGGTAAGACAATTTAATCTAAACAATAAATTGAATGCTTTAGACCTATCTAATTTAGATTATGGAAAAAATTAGAATTGCATAAAAAATCTAGATTAACATGTTCAAGCAAGTTATTTAATAATCAAAATTCAATTAATTTAGAAAATAATTCTTTAATCTTTAAATATAAGAACTTGAAATGAAAAAAAAATCAAAAATTAAATTCCAACTTGAATTTTAAAAAGAAAGAAAATAATTTTTCAAAATTTAAAATTTTTAATTCAAATTTTAGAAAATTAAAAAGATAAAATAATCTTTTTTAAAAATAAATAAACTAGAAAAGATTATCAACTCACAAATCAAATTCAAATAAAAAATAATAGGAGGCGGCAAACTAGTTGTCACTTCAATAACTCAACTAATCCAGAGTATCTAAGATTAGTTAAATCAAGATTAGTTTCAACTTGTTAAGGGTCTAAGATTAGTACTAAGTCTTCTAGGTGAGAACAGTTGTGAAGCTTTGTTTAGGATTGTGGTTGTCTTAATAATGTTCGTGTGACTCACCACAATTTGGGAGCTTACTCAAGGGCATTTGCTTGAGGGACCCAAAGCTAAACTTAAACTAAACACAAGTTGAGGCTACTCCTGATAATCAATAATAGTTCATCTTACAAAACTATAAGATTACCTTATGTGAAAACCCCTAAATGAGATGAAAACAAATCAAATCAAAATCAAACTCAAATTAAACCAAATTCAAATTGAACCAAACTCAACTCTAACTAAACCAAAATCAAACTCAAATTAAACCCAAACTGAACCAAACTCAAACTAAACCCAAACTAAACCAAATTCAAATCAAACTTAAATTAAATAAAAAACAGTTCAAACTAAAATCAAATTAATAAACACCTTATTTTAAAACTTAATTAAAACTCATTTAAAAAATGTAACTTAAACTTAACAATTATCTCACACAACTTATTTATATCATGATTGACAACCTAGAACTAATGAGATAAAAATCAAACAACACAAAACAAATAAATTTGTTTTGAAACCAATCAAATGATAAATCGTAATTGTTTGACTCTTATATGTGTCATGATCATGCAATCTTTGCCCCCCACAGGCTGACTCGGTTGGTAAGACGTCTGGCTACTTGTAACGGAGGTCTCAGGTTCGAGAGTCGCCGGCCGCACATGAGGTAAAAATCTGGTCTGCTGGCTTAAATCCTCTCGGCTCCAGGCGTCTTATCCCACCAGTGAAATCGTGATTTACCCTCTTTAGGCACTTATGGGATCGGGACCAGGAAATCACTTAGGTGACGATTTCACCTTTTTGTAATGATCATGCAATCTTTAAATTATTTGTTATGTGTTATGTCATTATGAGAATGCTTAGATATGAAAAGAGGGTAAACAATTTTTTTTTTCAAAATTAATCTTAACAATTTAAATTCAATCCTGAATAATCAAATAACCTTAATTAATAAAATCTAAAAATAGCAATTAATGTTAATAATAATTATGTTAATCAACTTAATTAATCTAATTAAACATGAAATCAATAATTAATTCATTACTTAAGTTTAACATAACCCAATTAATTAACTTTAAATTAATCCTTAATTCAATTAATCTTAAATTAAAACTTAACAAAAAGTAAATAAATTTTCAACAAAATCTAAGTTTAACAAATTAATCAATTAATCTATTCAAAATTTAGCAAACATGATCAATTAAACTATTTTAATCAGTAAATAATTTACTCAAAATTAACAATTAATTATCAATCCATTGTGACAATCAACTTAATCCATAAGCTAATAATTAATCTTAATTTTAATTAATTTGAAACCCAATAAAATTAGCTAAACTATCTTATTCAATTAACCCTTAATTAATCAAAATACTTAAATATCAAATTAATAATTAAAGGTTTTAATAATTATGTTCATCAATTTAATTAAACTTTAAATCAATAATTAATTAATTATTCTGAATTAGTAATTCATTACTAAACCTAAATTAATTAATTAAATTCAATTGAACCTAATATAATAAATTAATTTAAAAAAACTCAAATTGAAATAAGCAATAATCTAACAAGTAATGAGTAATCAAAATGTAATTATTCAAAATTAAACAACCAAAATCTTAACTAATTCGCCTTTTCTATTTTCGTGATTGCTAGTCGGGAAAGCCTTCATGAGTTTTGGTTGGTTATGTCTGAGTAGATTAGGATTTGACAAATTTATAGGGGTTGTCCCAAAGGGTAAATGTTTGAGATTAATTTTGGAAAAAAAATTCGATAACCCCCAAATCAAGAAAAAATCTCACTTTTCCAAGGTTTTCCTATTCCAGGTTGCATGACCCGCTTGCCGACATGTCAAACATGCATGCGTCATGACTTGAGAATCATTCATTACTTAAACCAAACAAGGTTTTTGTTGATAACCTTGGATAGATAACCAAGCTTACCAATAATAACCTTGCTTTTGTTAGTGATCTTTCCCTTAACATATTCTATGTAGACAACAATGTCACACCCCGAGACCAATGTAGTCGCTGATCCAATATAAAATCGGACAACATCTCCTCTGTCCGGCTGACAATTTACACATACATACAACACATGCAGTTAATAAATTACCCTCAGGCCTCAAAACAAATATATAATATATGAAAAATGGAACTATCGCAATACCAAGATCCGTAATACTCACCTGAGTTGCCCCTAGGGCAAGCGCACAGCAAAACCACATCACAAAAGTCCAACAAAGGGCTCAAAATACAATACCGCACGAATAAATCAAATAAAAGTCCACGATATCGTAATGAATACAAAATATAGACTAAGCTATAAAAAGAAAACAAAACACAGCGGAAGCACCCATCAAAGAGTCGTAGGGCCCCGAGACCGGCAATTGGGCTCCTCCGACGAGCTATTAACCTGAAAACAAAAGCATTGTGACGGGTGGTGAGTCCAAGTGGACTCCACAGGTATACAGAAAGATATACATGACTCAACAAAATAGTTGAATAAGCTATCAAGAAACAACAGGATACAGTCTCAATAGGAATATCAGAATATGCATAACTGAAAATACAACCGACTGTACATACCTGAAATCAGTCTATCCTGATCATAAAAAGACTCATACCACACGAGTAAGTGCAGGGTCATCAAACCACACATAAGCATATCCTGTACATGCATGTCAAACAAGTGCAGCAAATAAATGCAACAATCACAATCAAAATGCACAATACATCATATGAGCATGATGCAATGACATGGTCACCCCTAACACCAGTCAAGCCACCGAGATAGGTGACTGTGTCGGTCGAGTGGGTAGAGCTGTGACACTGTACGCACCCTGCTATCACTGCTCCTGAGTGACCAAGTGGACAGGATGCTGGCAGGGGACCACCCCTACCCCATGTATATATGAGGGAGCGTCACTCTCATCTCCTCTGGTCTATGGAAAGAGAAGGGATCCCTGCCTACTACCACGCTATGAAAACCACTACCCATGAGTGGTCGAGCGGAGTCATACAGAGCAAATGCACACACCCAACGGTATCCACTAACCCATGAGTGGTCGTGTGTGCATATCATGTATCGGAAAACGATAGGCTCAACCACAAGGGAGTCACTGATTGTCGGCAATGCAACAGTGCAGGGATGGTGCATGACTCTAAACACATGCAACCCCTCTCGATCATCATACATAACGCAACCTATCAT